>JAMYCR010000009.1:1339799-1397855 GCA_028830335.1 Eucera pruinosa | reverse complement strand
AATAACTAAATAACTAAATAACTAAATAACTAAATAACTAAATAACTAAATAACTAAATAACTAAATAACTTAATAACTAAATAACTAAATAACTAAATAACTAAATAACTAAATAACTAAATAACTAAATAACTAAATAACTAAATAACTAAATAACTAAATAACTAAATAACTAAATAACTAAATAACTAAATAACTAAATAACTAAATAACTAAATAACTAAATAACTAAATAACTAAATAACTAAATAACTAAATAACTAAATAACTAAATAACTAAATAACTAAATAACTAAATAACTAAGTAACTAAATATCTAAATAACTAAATGACTAAATAACAAAATATCTAAATAACTAAATAACTAAATAACTAAATAACTAAATAACTAAATAACTAAATAACTAAATAACTAAATAACTAAATAACTAAATAACTAAATAACTAAATAACTAAATAACTAAATAACTAAATAACTAAATAACTAAATAACTAAATAACTAAATAACTAAATAACTAAATAACTAAATAACTAAATAACTAAATAACTAAATAACTAAATAACTAAATAACTAAATAACTAAATAACTAAATAACTAAATAACTAAATAACTAAATAACTAAATAACTAAATAACTAAATAACTAAATAACTAAATAACTAAATAACTAAATAACTAAATAACTAGATAACTAAATAACTAAATAACTAAATAACTAAATAACTAAATAACTAAATAACTAAATAACTAAATAACTAAATAACTAAATAACTAAATAACTAAATAACTAAATAACTAAATAACTAAATAACTAAATAACTAAATAACTAAATAACTGTATAACTACATAACTAAATTATTAAATAACTAAATAACTAAATTACTAAATAACTAAATAACTAAATAACTAAATAACTAAATAACTAAATAACTAAATAACTAAATAACTAAATAACTAAATAACTAAATAACTAAATAACTAAATAACTAAATAACTAAATAACTAAATAACTAAATAACTAAATAACTAAATAACTAAATAACTAAATAACTAAATAACTAAATAACTAAATAACTAAATAACTAAATAACTAAATAACTAAATAACTAAATAACTAAATAACTAAATAACTAAATAACTAAATAACTAAATAACTAAATAACTAAATAACTAAATAACTAAATAACTAAATAACTAAATAACTAAATAACTAAATAACTAAATAACTAAATAACTATATAACTAAATAACTAAATAACTAAATAACTAAATAACTAAATAACTAAATAACTAAATAACTAAATAACTAAATAACTAAATAACTAAATAACTAAATAACTAAATAACTAAATAACTAAATAACTAAATAACTAAATAACTAAATAACTAAATAACTAAATAACTAAATAACTAAATAACTAAATAACTAAATAACTAAATAACTAAATAACTAAATAACTAAATAACTAAATAACTAAATAACTAAATAACTAAATATCTAAATAACTAAATAACTAAATAACTAAATAACTAAATAACTAAATAACTAAATAACTAAATAACTAAATAACTAAATAACTAAATAACTAAATAACTAAATAACTAAATAACTAAATAACTAAATAACTAAATAACTAAATAACTAAATAACTAAATAACTAAATAACTAAATAACTAAATAACTAAATAACTAAATAACTAAATAACTAAATAACTAAATAACTAAATAACTAAATAACTAAATAACTAAATAACTAAATAACTAAATAACTAAATAACTAAATAACTAAATAACTAAATAACTAAATAACTAAATAACTAAATAACTAAATAACTAAATAACTAAATAACTAAATAACTAAATAACTAAATAACTAAGTAACTAAATAACTAAATAACTAAATAACTAAATAACTAAATAACTAAATAACTAAATAACTAAATAACTAAATAACTAAATAACTAAATAACTAAATAACTAAATAACTAAATAACTAAATAACTAAATAACTAAATAACTAAATAACTAAATAACTAAATAACTAAATAACTAAATAACTAAATAACTAAATAACTAAATAACTAAATAACTAAATAACTAAATAACTAAATAACTAAATAACTAAATAACTAAATAACTAAATAACTAAATAACTAAATAACTAAATAACTAAATAACTAAATAACTAAATAACTAAATAACTAAATAACTAAATAACTAAATAACTAAATAACTAAATAACTAAATAACTAAATAACTAAATAACTAAATAACTAAATAACTAAATAACTAAATAACTAAATAACTAAATAACTAAATAACTAAATAACTAAATAACTAAATAACTAAATAACTAAATAACTAAATAACTAAATAACTAAATAACTAAATAACTAAATAACTAAATAACTAAATAACTAAATAACTAAATAACTAAATAACTAAACAACTAAATAACTAAATAACTAAATAACTAAATAACTAAATAACTAAATAACTAAATAACTAAATAGCTAAATAACTAAATAACTAAATAACTAAATAACTAAATAACTAAATAACTAAATAACTAAATAACTAAATAACTAAATAACTAAATAACTAAATAACTAAATAACTAAATAACTAAATAACTAAATAACTAAATAACTAAATAACTAAATAACTAAATAACTAAATAACTAAATAACTAAATAACTAAATAACTAAATAACTAAATAACTAAATAACTAAATAACTAAATAACTAAATAACTAAATAACTAAATAACTAAATAACTAAATAACTAAATAACTAAATAACTAAATAACTAAATAACTAAATAACTAAATAACTAAATAACTAAATAACTAAGTACCTAAATAACTAAATAACTAAATAACTAAATAACTAAATAACTAAATAACTAAATAACTAAATAACTAAATAACTAAATAACTAAATAACTAAATAACTAAATAACTAAATAACTAAATAACTAAATAACTAAATAACTAAGTAACTAAACAACTGAATAACTAAATAACTAAATAACTAAATAACTAAATAACTAAATAACTAAATAACTAAATAACTAAATAACTAAATAACTAAATAACTAAATAACTAAATAACTAAATAACTAAATAACTAAATAACTAAATAACTAAATAACTAAATAACTAAATACTAAATAACTAAATAACTAAATAACTAAATAACTAATAATCTAAATAACTAAATAACTAAATAACTAGATAACTTGATAACTAAACTACTAAATAACTAAATAACTAAATAACTAAATAACTAAATAACTAAATAACTAAATAACCCAATAACTAATAACTAAATAACTAAATATCTAAATAACGAAATAACTAAATAAATAAATAACTAAATAACTAAATAACTAAATAGCGAAATAACTAAATAACTAAATAACTAAATAACTAAGTAACTAAATAACTAAATAACTAAGTAACTCAATAACTAAATAACTAAATAACTAAATAACTAAATAACTAAATAACTAAATAACTATATAACTATATAACTAAATAACTAAATAACTAAATATCGAAGTAGCTGAATAACTGAATAACTGAATAACTCAATAACTGAATAACTGAATAACTGAATAACTGAATAACTGAATAACTGAGTATCTGAATAACTGAATAACTGAATAACTGAATAACTGAATAACTGAATAACTGAATAACTGAAAACTGCATAACTGAATAACTGAATAACTGAATAACTGAATAACTGAATAACTGAATAACTGAATAACTGAATAACTGAATAACTGAATAACTGAATAACTGAACAACTGAACAACTGAACAACTGAATAACTGAATAACTGGACAACTGAACAACTGAACAACTGAATAACTGAATAACTGAATAACTGAATAACTAAACAACTAAATAACTAAATAACTAAATAACTAAATAACTAAATAACTAAATAACTATATAGCTAAATAGCTAAATAACTAAATAACTAAATAACTAAGTAACTAAATAACTAAATAACTAAATAACTAAATATCTAAATAACTAAATAACTAAAAAAACTAAATAACTAAATAACTAAATAACTAAATAACTAAATAACTAAATAACTAAATAACTAAATAACTAAATAACTAAATAACTAAATAACTAAATAACTAAATAACTAAATAACTAAATAACTAAATAACTAAATAACTAAATAACTAAATAACTAAATAACTAAATAACTAAATAACTAAATAACTAAATAACTAAATAACTAAATAACTAAATAACTAAATAACTAAATAACTAAATAACTAAATAACTAAATAACTAAATAACTAAATAACTAAATAACTAAATAACTAAATAACTAAATAACTAAATAACTAAATAACTAAATAACTAAATAACTAAATAACTAAATAACTAAATAACTAAATAACTAAATAACTGTATAACTACATAACTAAATAACTAAATAACTAAATAACTAAATAACTAAATAACTAAATAACTAAATAACTAAATAACTAAATAACTAAATAACTAAATAACTAAATAACTAAATAACTAAATAACTAAATAACTAAATAACTAAATAACTAAATAACTAAATAACTAAATAACTAAATAACTAAATAACTAAATAACTAAATAACTAAATAACTAAATAACTAAATAACTAAATAACTAAATAACTAAATAACTAAATAACTAAATAACTAAATAACTAAATAACTAAATAACTAAATAACTAAATAACTAAATAACTAAATAACTAAATAACTAAATAACTAAATAACTAAATAACTAAATAACTAAATAACTAAATAACTAAATAACTAAATAACTAAATAACTAAATAACTAAATAACTAAATAACTAAATAACTAAATAACTAAATAACTAAATAACTAAATAACTAAATAACTAAATAACTAAATAACTAAATAACTAAATAACTAAATAACTAAATAACTAAATAACTAAATAACTAAATAACTAAATAACTAAATAACTAAATAACTAAATAACTAAATAACTAAATAACTAAATAACTAAATAACTAAATAACTAAATAACTAAATAACTAAATAACTAAATAACTAAATAACTAAATAACTAAATAACTAAATAACTAAATAACTAAATAACTAAATAACTAAAGAACTAAATAACTAAAGAACTAAATAACTAAATAACTAAAGAACTAAAGAACTAAATAACTAAATAACTAAATAACTAAATAACTAAATAACTAAATAACTAAATAACTAAATAACTAAATAACTAAATAACTAAATAACTAAATAACTAAATAACTAATAACTAAATAACTATATATCTAAATAACTAAATAACTAAATAACTAAATAACTAAATAACCAAATAACTAACTAACTAAGCAACTAAATAACTAAATAACTAAATAACTAAATAACTAAATAACTAAATAACTAAATAACTAAATAACTAAATAACTAAATAACTAAATAACTAAATAACTAAATAACTAAATAACTAAATAACTAAATAACTAAATAACTAAATAACTAAATAACTAAATAACTAAATAACTAAATAACTAAATAACTAAATAACTAAATAACTAAATAACTAAATAACTAAATAACTAAATAACTAAATAACTAAATAACTAAATAACTAAATAACTAAATAACTAAATAACTAAATAACTAAATAACTAAATAACTATGTAACTAAATAACTAAATAACTAAATAACTAAATAACTAAATAACTAAATAACTAAATAACTAAATAACTAAATAACTAAATAACTAAACAACTAAATAACTAAATAACTAAATATATAAATAACTAAATAATTAAATAACTAAATAACTAAATAACTAAATAACTAAATAACTAAATAACTAAATAACGAAATCACTTAATGACTAAATAACTAAATAACTAAATAACTAAATAACTAAATAACTAAATAACTAAATAACTAAATAACTAAATAACTAAATAACTAAATAACTAAATAACTAAATAACTAAATAACGAAGTAACTGAATAACTGAATAACTGAATAACTGAATAACTGAATAACTGAATAACTGAATAACTGAATAACTGAATAACTGAATAACTGAATAACTGAATAACTGAATAACTGAATAACTGAATAACTAAATAACTAAATAACTAAATAACTAAATAACTAAATAACTAAATAACTAAATAACTAAATAACTAAATAACTAAATAACTAAATAACTAAATAACTAAATAACAAAATAACTAAAAAACTAAAGAACTAAATAACTAAATAACTAAATAACTAAATAACTAAATAACTAAATAACTAAAGAACTAAATAACTAAATAACTAAATAACTAAATAACTAAATAACTAAATAACTTAATAAATAAATAACTAAATAAGTAAATAACTCAATAACTAAATAACTAAATAACTAAATAACTATATAACTAAATAACTAAATAACTAAATAACTAAATAACTAAGTAACTAAATAAATAACTAAATAACTAAATAACTATATAACTAATAACTAAATAACTAAATAACTAAATAACTAAATAACTAAATAACTAAATAACTAAATAACTAAATAACTAAATAACTAAATAACTAAATAACTAAATAACTAAATAACTAAATAACTAAATAACTAAATAACTAAATACTAAATAACTAAATAACTAAATAACTAAATAACTAAATAACTAAATAACTAAATAACTAAATAACTAAATAACTAAATAACTAAATAACTAAATAACTAAATAACTAATAACTAAATAACTAAATAACTAAATAACTAAATAACTAAATAACTAAATAACTAATAACTAAATAACTAAATAACTAAATAACTAAATAACTAAATAACTAAATAACTAAATAACTAAATAACTAAATAACTAAATAACTAAATAACTAAATAACTAAATAACTAATAACTAAATAACTAAATAACTAAATAACTAAATAACTAATAACTAAATAACTAAATAACTAAATAACTAAATAACTAAATAACTAAATAACTAAATAACTAAATAACTAAATAACTAAATAACTAAATAACTAAATAACTGAATAACTGAATAACTGAGTATCTGAATAACTGAATAACTGAATAACTGAATAACTGAATAACTGAAAACTGCATAACTGAATAGCTGAATAACTGAATAACTGAATAACTGAATAACTGAATAACTGGAAAAATGAATAACTGAATAACTGAACAACTGAACAACTGAGCAACTGAATAACTGAATAACTGGACAACTGAATAACTGAATAACTGAATAACTGAATAACTAAACAACTAAATAACTAAATAACTAAATAACTAAATAACTAAATAACTAAATAACTAAATAACTAGATAGCTAAATAGCTAAATAACTAAATAACTAAATAACTAAATAACTAAATAACTAAATAACTAAATAACTAAATAACTAAATAACTAAATAACTAAATAACTAAATAACTAAATAACTAAATAACTAAATAACTAAATAACTAAATAACTAAATAACTAAATAACTAAATAACTAATAACTGAATAACTAAATAACTAAATAACTAAATAACTAAATAACTAAATAACTAAATAACTAAATAACTAAATAACTAAGTAACTAAATAACTAAATAACTAAGTAACTCAATAACTGAATAACTGAATAACTAAAGAACTAAATAACAAAATAACTATATAACTATATAACTAAATAACTAAATAACTAAATAACGAAGTAACTGAATAACTGAATAACTGAATAACTGAATAACTGAATAACTGAATAACTGAATAACTGAATAACTGAATAACTGAATAACTGAATAACTGAACAACTGAATAACTGAATAACTGAATAACTGAATAACTGAATAACTGAATAACTGAATAACTGAATAACTGAATAACTGAATAACTGAATAACTAAATAACTAAATAACTAAATAACTAAATAACTAAATAACTAAATAACTAAATAACTAAATAACTAAATAACTAAATAACTAAATAACTAAATAAATATATAAATAAATAAATAACTAAATAACTAAATAACTAAATAACTAAATAACTAAATAACTAATAACTAAATAACTAAATAACTAAATAACTAAATAACTAAATAACTAAATAACTAAATAACTAAATAACTAAATAACTAAATAACTAAATAACTAAATAACTAAATAACTAAATAACTAAATAACTAAATAACTAAATAACTAAATAACTAAATAACTAAATAACTAAATAACTAAATAACTAAATAACTAAATAACTAAATAACTAAATAACTAAATAACTAAATAACTAAATAACTAAATAACTAAATAACTAAATAACTAAATAACTAAATAACTAAATAACTAAATAACTAAATAACTAAATAACTAAATAACTAAATAACTAAATAACTAAATAACTAAATAACTAAATAACTAAATAACTAAATAACTAAATAACTAAATAACTAAATAACTAAATAACTAAATAACTAAATAACTAAATAACTAAATAGCTAAGTAAATAAATAACTGAATAACTAAATAAATAAGTAACTAAATAACTAAATAACTAAATAACTAAATAACTAAATAACTAAATAACTAAATAACTAAATAACTAAATAACTAAATAACTAAATAACTAAATAACTAAATAACTAAATAACTAAATAAATATATAAATAAATAAATAAATATCTAAATAAATAAAGAACTAAATAAATAAATAACTAAATAACTAAATAACTAAATAACTAAATAACTAAATAACTAAAAAACTAAAAAACTAAATAACTAAATAAATATATAAATAAATAAATAAATATCTAAATAAATAAAGAACTAAATAAATAAATAACTAAATAACTAAATAACTAAATAACTATATAACTAAATAATTAAATAACTAAATAACTAAATAACTAAATAACTAAATAACTAAATAACTAAATAACTAAATAACTAAATAACTAAATAACTAAATAACTAAATAACTAAATAACTAAATAACTAAAAAACTAATAACTAAATAAATATATACATAAATAAATAAATAACTAAATAAATAAAGAACTAAATAACTAAATCACTAAATAACTAAATAACTAAATAACTAAATAACTAAATAACTAAATAACTATGTAACTAAATAACTAAATAACTAAATAACTAAATAATTAAATAACAAAATAACTAAATAACTAAATAACTAAATAACTAAATAACTAAATAATTAAATAACTATCTAACTAAATATCTAAATAACTATATCACTATGTATCTATATAACTAAGTAACGAAATGCCTATGTAGTTAATAACTAAATAACTTAATAACTAAATAACTAAGTATCTTAATAACTATATAACTAAATACCATAATAACTAAATAACGAAATAACCGACTGACAGACCCGACTGACTGAACTGACCGACCTGTCTGATTGAACCTATTTCATGACCTGACTATCAGACCTGGCTTATTGAATTGCCTAACTGACCTGACTAACTGCTCTGTCTGACTGACTCTACTGACTGAACCAGCTGACGGACGTGAATGACTGACCTGGCTGACTAACGCGACTGACTGACCTGACTGACTGATGCGTCTGACTGACCTGACTGGCTGACCAGACAGACTGGCCTGACAGACCCGACCGACATGTCTGACTGGCCTGACTGACTGCCCTGTCTGATAGACCAGACTGACTACCCGACTGGCTGTCCTGACTAACTGTCGTGTATGACTGACCGTGATGACTTATCCTACTGAATGACCTGTCGGACTGACCTGATTGACCTGACCGTCTGCCCTGCCTGACTGACCTGACTGATAGGCCAGGCTGATATTCCTGTCTGACCCACATCCCTGACCGACCGAACTGACTTACCTGACCGACTGGCCTGTCGGACTGACCTTACTAACTGAAACTTCTGACTCACCTTACTTACGGACCTACCTGGCCTACCAGATTGTCTGACCTGCCTGGCCGACTGACCTGACTGACAGAACTGACATGCTGACCTGGCTGATTGACATAACCCCCTGACCTGTCTGAATTACCTGACTTGGTGTTCTGACTGACTGAACAGATAGAATGACCTGCCTGACGGCCTGACTACCTGCTGTAACTGACAGACCTGTTTGACTGAACTGCCTGTCTGACCTGACAGATCGTCTGACGGATATGTCTGACTAATATGACTGACTGACGCGACTGACTTTCCTGTCTGACAGTCATGACTGGCTGACCTGACTGACTGAAATTACTGCCTGTCAGACCTGAGAGACAGACTTGCATGGCTTACATGGCTGACTGATCTGTCTGATGAAAATGACAGGCATGACTAACTGAACTGAGCGTCTGACCTGAATGCCTGGCAAGACTGACCGACCCCCCTACTGATATGGCTGCCTGATCTGGCCGATGAACCTGACTGGTGAAACTGACTGACTGTACTTTGTAACTGACTTGACTGACATGACCTGACTGACTGACCTGTGTCACTGATCTGACTGACTGAACTCACTAGCTGACGTGACTGGCTGAACTAACTAATTGACCCGACTGACTGACCTGGCTGTCCCACCTCCCTGACAGACTTGACTGTCTTACCAGAATGACTAACCTTACCGACTGACTTGACAGGCTGACGTGATTAACTGAATCGTGTGCCACAACTGGCGGTCTGACCTGACGTACTGACATTACCGACTGACTGACAAGACTTGCTGACCAGTCTGACTACCTGTCTGACTGACCTAAATGACTGACATGTGTGATTGACCAAACTGCCTGAAATGACTGACTAACATGGCTGACTGACCAGTCTGAGTGACCTGACTGACTGTTCTGGCTGCCGTGCCAGACTGACTGACCTAACTGGTTGACCAGAATGAGTGACATGACTGACTGACCGTACTGAGTGACCCGTATGATTGTCCAGTCTGAAAGGCCTGGCTCACTGACCTGACAGTCTGACATGGCTGCCAGACGCGACTGACGGACCTGACTGAATCACATTACTGACTGACCCGCCTGACGGGCTAACCAGAATGACTGACCTGGCCGTCTGACCTGACTGAAAGACAGGTCTGTCCTACCAGACTGACTTTTAAAACAGTACAGTCATTCAGGTCAGTCAGCCGCGTCAGTCATTCAGGTCAAACTATTAGGTAAGTCAGCAAGATCAGTCGGTTACTAAGATATGCCATTCATGTAGGTCAGTCAGGTCAGTCAGACAAGGAAGTCAGTCAGGTAAGACATTCAGGTCAGTCATTCAGTCAGGTGAGGTCAATTAGTCAGGTCCGCCAGTCAGCAATTCAGTCAAATTTTCCCAGTCTGATCAGTCCATCTGGTAAGACAGTCCGGTCAGTCGTGTGAGTCAGTCAGGTCTTTCAGTCAGTCAGATGAGGTAAGTCAGTCAGGTCGTTCAGTCAGTCATTCAGTCAGGTCGATCAGTCGGGCATGTCAGTTTGTCAGATCAGTTATCCGGTCATGTCAGTCAGTCAGGTAGGGCAGTCCGGTCAGCGAGGACAGTTAGTCAGGTCTGCTAGTTAAGTCAGTCAGTTGGTCTGTCAGTTCAGTCCGACCGGTCACGCAGTCAGATTCGCCAGTCAGGTCGGTCAGTAAGTTCTGTTGGTCAGGTCCATCAGCCTGGTCAGTCACACTGATTAGTGAGACACGTCAGTCTGCCAGGTCAGTCATACAGGTCAGACAGTCAAGTCAGTGACTCAGGCGAAACAGACACGTCATTCATATAGGAATGCCAGTCATGTCTGGCAGTCACGCCAGCCAGACAGATCAGTCATACTGGTCAGTGAGACACGTCAGTTAATTTGGTCTGTCAGTCAGGCCAGACATTCAGGTCTGTCGGAAAGGTCATCTAGTCAGGTTAGTCAGTCTGGTCAGTCAATGAGGTCAGTCAGTCTGGTTAGTCTTTAAGGTCAGTGAGTAAGGTGAGTCAGTCAGGACACATACCCAGGTCAGTAATACAGGTCTATCAGTCATTTCAGTTATGTCCGTCAGTCTCGTTAGTCATTCAGGTTTATCGGTTAGGTCAACCAGTCATGTCAGTAAGTCAGGCTTGTCAGGTCAGTAATTCAGTTCAGTCAGACAGGTCGGTCAGACTGGTCAATTAGTCAGGTCAGACACTTGAGACAGCCATGTCAGTAATTCCGGCCAGTCCATCAGGTCAGTCAGTCAGGTCATACAGTCAGGACAGTTAGTCATGTGTGTCATGTATTTCTATCAGTCGGTTCATTCAATCAGGCCAGTCAGTCAGGGCAGTCAGTCTGGTTAGTAAGACAAGCCAGCAAGTCAGGTCAGCCAGTCATGCTAGTCACTCAGGACAGTCAGTTCGGATAGTCATTCAGATCAGTCATTCAGATCAGACAGTCAGTTAAGTCAGTAAGAAAGGACAGACAGTCAGGTCTGTTAGCCATGTGAGACAGTAATGTCAGTCAGTCGGGGCAGTCAATTAGGTCAGTAAGTCTCCTCATTAAGACATGTCCTTCAGCTCATTCAGCCAGGTCTGCCAGTCGTGTCAGACGGCCAGGTTAGCCAGTCGTGTTCGTCAGTCACGTCATTAAGCAAGGTCCGTCAGTCAGGTCAGTCAGTCAGAAAAGACAGACAGGTCAGTCATTCACGGTAGCCAGTCTGGTTAGTGTCACAGGTCAGACAGTCATGATGGTCACTCTGGTAAACCAGTCAGGTCAGTCAGTCGGGAGAGGTCAGCCAGTTTCTGCCGCCAGGTCAGTGTGGTGTGACAGGGAGAACAGTCAGTCGTGTCAGTCAGGCAGGCCAATCAGTCAGGTATGTTAGTCTGGTCAGTCAGTCAGTCACGTCAGTCAGTCACGTCAGTCAGTCAGATCTGACCGGCTTGTCAGCAATATGTGACCGCAAGGTCTGTCAGTCTGGTCAGGCAGCCACGTCAGGTCTGTCTGGCCAGTTAGTAAGGTAAATCGGTCAGGTGAGGCTGTCAGGTCAGTCTGTCAGGTCAGTCAGTCACAACGGTCACACTGGTCAGTCAGTCAGGTAGTGAGGTCCGTCTGTCAGGTCGGCCAGTCGGGTCTGTCTAGTCAGGTGAGTAAGTCAGGTAGCTCACACAGGCAGGTCCGTCAACCAAGTCTGACAGGTCAGTCAGTATGTCAGGTCACAAAGTTCGGCCAGTCAGTCTGGGCAGTCAGTATGGTTAGTCAGTCAGATAAGACATTCAGATCAGTCAGACAGGACAGACAGTCAGGTTAGTCAGTCAGGTCAGTCAGGTTAGTCAGTCAGGTCAGCCAGTCAGGTCCGTCAATCAGGTCAATCAGTCAGGTCAATTAGTCAGGTCAGTCAGTCAGGTCAGTCAGTCAGGTCAGTCAGTCAGGTCAGTCAGTCAGATCAGACAGTCAGATCAGACAGTCAGCCCAGTCAGTCAGGTCTGTCAGAAAGATAAGTGAGACAGGTAAGTCAGTCAGGTTATTAAATCAGGTCAGAAAGATAGGTCAGTCAATCTGAACAGTCAATCTGGTCAGTCACACATATCAGACAGTTACGCCAGTCAATCAGACCAGCCAGTCAATTCAATCGGTCACGACAGCCACCCATGTCAGTATGTCAGGTCAGTCAGTCCGATTAGACAGACAGGTCAATCACTTCGGTATGCCAGCAAAGTCAGTCCTCAATGTCAGTGAGTCAGGTCAGTCGGCCAGGTCAGTCAGTCAGGTGTGTCAAAAAGATAAGTGAGATAGGTGAGTCTGTCAGGTTATTAAGTCCGGTCAGACAGATAGGTCGGTCAATCGAAACAGTCTGTCTGATGGGTCACACATATCAGGCAGTTACGTCAGTCAATCAGTCCAGTCAATCAATTCAGTAGGTCCGGACAACCACTTATGTCAGGAAGTCGGGTCAGTATGTCAGGTCAGTCAGTCCGCTTAGACGGGCAGGTCAATCACTTCGGTATGTGAGCAAAGTCAGTCCTCAATGACAGTCCGTCAGGTCAGTCAGCCAGGTCGGCTGTGTTCAGTCACGTCAGTCAGTAAAGTCGGCAAAAACAGGTCTATCTGTCAAGTCAGTCAATAAGGTCTGTCAGTCAGTTCAGTCATACACGTCAGTCAGTAATGTCAGTCAGTCAGGTCATTCAGCCTGATCAGTCAGTCAGGTCATTCAGTCGTATCGGTGAGTCAGGTCAGTCTGTCAGATCAGTCAGTTCGGTCAGTCTATCGAATCAGTCAGTAGGTCAGACTGCCAGGTCGGTCAGTCATGTCGGTCAGTCGTGTCAGTCAGTCAGGTCAGCTAGTCAAGTCAGTCACGCGGTTAGTCAGTCAGGTCAGTCTGTCAGGTCGAACAGTCAGGAAAGTCACTCGGAGGGGAAGTTAGGGAATCCGTAAATTCCAAAAAATATGAAATTCAGTGTTCAAGTAAAGTAATTCATCCATAACACATTCCTATTTTTCGTTCCTGCCATAATTCACATTTCAGTGGTGATTTCAACCCTTAAAGAGAATGCTAAATTATTTTTTTCTTCTAATATCTTGAGAACGGTGCAAGATAATGCAAAATAGTTTAAATAAAGATGAATGCTACTCTTATGTTTACAAGAATGTGAACTAATTTTTTTCAAAGAATCGATGCTTTCTGCGTTACCCCTTCCACCTCCCCTAAATTACATTTTCGATTTTTATAAATTTGCGTTGAAGTGTTTCTCGGTACCCCCTATCCATCCTTGTAACTAGTTTTTTGTGTATATTTTTTATAAATGAATATTGCGTCTAATATCGAACTTATAGTGTGCTGTAGCATTTTTATCATTAGGAGGTTTCATAACCGGTAGGTTACATTATCACGTACCTAAATTTTAGATTGTAATATGAAATTTTCTAAATTAATTGTTCACGTGTACGATTCGTAATAGCAGCACATATAAGCATGTGTACGGGCACTGCTTAATGTGATATATTATCGGACTGCTTTTTTCTTATAACACGATGCAGTAGAATGTGCTTCAATATTGTAATTTAAGGGTATAGTCAAATAAGGGGGTAAAAAGTGCCCTTCAGCCGATTTTGATCGTGCATGAATCATTCGATAGCTTATCAGAAGTGAACAGCTCAACTAAATTTTCAACCCCTAATCTCTCGCAGGTGGGTAGTTACGGGGGAATTCGATATTTCCCTTTGTTCGCCCGTTGGCATTTTTTACAGTCTTGTAAACATGAATATAGCATTCAACTTTTGTTTAATCTTTTTCTCCATATCTTGCACCGTTCTTGAGATATTCGGCGAAAAAGATAATTTAGCATTTTCTTTAAGGGGTGAAATCACCCCTTAACAGCTAAGTATGGCACAAAGCAAAAATAGATATGTTTTATGGATGACGTACTCTACTTGTACACCGAGTTTCATATTTTTTTGAATTTACGTCAGTCAGGCAGGTCTGTCATTCAAGTCAGATAGTGAGGTCAAACAGTGAGGTCAATCAGTGAGGTCAGTCATTCTGTCAGGTCAGTCAGCCAGTCAGTCAGGTCAGTCAGTGCGGTCAGTCAGTCTGGTAGATCTGTACAGAAAGACAGTCAGGTCTGCCAGACGTGTCAGTTATTCAGGTTAGACAGTGAGGTCAGTTTGTCACGCCGGTCCGTTAGGTTTGTCTGCCAGGTCAGTCAATAAGGTCAGTCAGTCAGGTCAATGAGTCTGGCCAGTCAGCCAGGTCAGTAGGTCAGGTCAGTCAGTGGGATCAGTCAGTCATATAAGTCAGTCTGGTAAGACTCTCCGTTCAGCCAATCAGGTCAGCCACTGAGGACAGTCAGTCAATTCAATAAGTAGGGCCAGTCAGTAGGACCAGTCAGAAATGTCCGTCAGTCAGATCCGTGAGACAGGTCAGTCAGTCAGGTCAGTCAGCCTGGTCCGTCAGACCAATCACCCAGTCGGGTCAGTCGGTCCGGTAAGCCAGCCTGGCCACTCAGTCAGATCAGTTACTCAGATCAGAAAGACAGATTAGTCGATCGTGTCAGTCAGTCATTCAGTCAGTCAGCCTGGTCATTCAGTTCAGTCAGTCTGTAGGGTCAGACTGGTCAGTCAATCAGGACAGTATGTCAGGTAAGTCAAATAGTCAGTTCCGTCACACAGACCGGTCAGAATAGTCAGTTGGTCGGGACAGATATCCAGGTCATTCTGTCCTGACATGCAAGACAGGTAAAATCAGACAGGTCAGTCATCAAGGTCAGTCCATCATGTCAGACACTCAGATCAGTGAGTATGGTCAGTCCGTAAGTCAGTCAGAGGTTTCAATCGGATGAGTCAGTCAGATCAGACGGTCATGTCAGACAGTCATTCACTTCAGATAGTCAGCTCAGTAAGACAGGTCAGCCAAAGTGAGTGACGTGTCGGACTGACCTGTCGGACTAGATCTACTGACTGGCCTGACTGGATCACCTGACTGACTGACATGAATGATTGGCCTGTCTGACTGACGTGACTGACTGACTAGACTGACTATCCTGACCAACCGACCTGACAGACTGACCAAAATGTCTGACCAACTACAGACCAAACTGACTGAGATGACTGACTGATCTGACAGGCTGATTCACCTGACACACTGACTGATCTGACTGACTGATCTGACGGACTGACATCAATGACTAACATGACGCACTGAGCTGTCTGACTAAACTGATTGTCCTACATGACGATCTGACTGACCTGACTGAATGACCTGACTGTCTTCCTGACTCAAAGGCTTGACTGGCTCTCCTGACTGACAGAGCTGACTGACTGAATGCCTCACTGACCTGACTCTACGACACGACTGCCTGCATGGACAGGCTGACCGGAATGACTGACATGAAACAGGCAGACCCAACTGACTGATCAGACTAACTGACACACCTGTCTGACTGGCTGACTTGACGGACTGACCAGACTGCAGTGCCAGAATGACTGACGCGACTGACTGACCAGACTGAATTACCTGACCGAATCGAATAGTTGACCTGACTGCCTGACCTAACTAACTGCCCTGATTGATTGTCCTGACCTACTGATCAGACTGCCTCACCGTACTGATTATCCTTGCTGACAAACTTGATTGACTTTCCAGACCGACTGAGATGAATGATTGACCAGACTGACTGTCCTCTCCGACTGACAGGAAACAGACTGACCTGACTGACCCAACTGTCTAACTTACCCGTCTGACAGACTGACCTGTCAGATCAACTGACTGACCTCAATGACCAGGCTGACGGACCTGACTGGCTGCCTGACTAACTTCCCTGGCTGAACTGACTGACTGATATGATTAACTAACTAGACTGACTGACCTGACTGGCTGACCTGTCTGAGGAATTGACCAGTCCGACCAACTGAATGAATTGGACGACCGTCCTTAGTAAGTGACCTGATGGACTGGTGAAACTGCCAGTCTGACTGACCTGTCTGGCTGACCTGACTGACAATTCTGACTGACTGACTAACATGACTGGATGAGCTGTCTGAATGCCTTGACTGACTGACCTGCCTGACCGACCTAGATGCCTGACCTGTCATATTGATCTGAAACAGGCTGTCCTAATTGAATGACAAGACTGTATGGCCCGAATGACTGAGCTGCCTGTCTGGTCGTGGTGACTTACCTGGCTGAAAGTCCTGTCTGACTTTCCAGAGTGGGTGACATGACTGATAAACTGACATGGCTGACCTGTCTGACTGTTTCGATTGTCCTTACGGACTGTTTTGACAGACTGACCTGTTTGACATATCTGACTGAGTGACTTACCTGTGCGACTGATTAACCTGACTGACTGACCTGACTGACCAAATGACTAGACTGACTAACGTGACTGAGTGACCTGGTTGACTGATCTGAATTACTTAGCTGACTGACTCACATGACAGACTGGCATAACTGGATGACCTGAATGACTGACCTGACGGACGGACTGATCTGACTGTCTGACGAACCTGTCTGACAGACAGACCTGACGGACTGACCTCACTGGCAAACAGAATGGCTAGACTGACTGCTCTCACTGACTGTCCTCACTGTCAGGCCTGGCGCAACTGACTGACTGACCTGACTGGCTGACCAGACATACAGCGTGCCCTGACCGGCTGACCTGGCTGGCTGACCTGACCAACGGACCTGGCTGCCTGACCTGACTGCCTGACATGACTGACTGACGCGTCTGACAGACTGAACTGACTGGCCAACTGACGGACCCGACAGACTGACCTCACTGCCTGAGCTGACGAGACTGCCCTGAATTAAAGTTACAATTGACTGTCCTGTCTGACTCTCTTGAATAATTGACCAGTCTGACTGTCCTGCCAGACTGACCTGACTGACCGACAGGACTGACTCATCCGACAGATTCTCCTGAATGACTCACCTGACTGACTGATCTGACTGTCTGATCCGACTGACGGACCTGACGAGCTGACCTGACTGCCTGACCAGGCCGACTGAAGTGTCCCACTAACTGACATTACTGCATTGACTGACTGACCTGAGAGACCTGACAGATTAACCTGTCCGGGTGACATGGCTGACTGACATGACTGAGTGTCTCGCCTGACTGACCCGGCTGACTGACCTGACTGCCAGACCTGACAGACTGACCTGACTAACTTATCTGACTGCCTGACCTGGCTGACTGACCTGACAGACTCAGCAGACTGAATGACCTCACTGACTGATCAGGCTGACTGTCTGGCCTGACTAACATGACTGTCTGACCCTACTGACTGATCTGTCTGTCGTAACTATCTGACTGACCTGAGAGACTGACATAACTAACTGTTTGACCTGACTGACTAACCTGACTGACTGACCTGACTGACAGATCTGACTGGCGGACCTGTCTGTCTGACCTGTCTGGCTGAACTGGCTGGCTGGCCTGACTGACTGACCTGACTGACATTCATAACTGACTGACCTGACTGCCTAACCAGCCTGACGCACCTGTCTACCTGACCTGACTAACCTGACTGATTGGCATAACAGAATGACATGACTGACTGACGTGACTGACTGACCTGTCTGAATAACCTGTCAAACTGGCCTGATTTACCACACCTTTCTGAGAGACCTGATTGACATTCATGACTGGGTGACCTGACAAACTGAGCTGAACTGACCTGTCAGTCAGACAGACTAAGCGAGTAACATGACTGTCTAACCTGAGTGACTCACCTTACTGACTGAACTGACACACTGACCTGTCTGAATGACCTGACTGAGTGACATGACTGACTGACCAGTCTGACTGCCCGGACGGACTTACCATACCGAAGAACCTGACTGACTAACCCAGAATACTGACCCGACTGTCAGACCCGTCTGACTGACCAGACTGACTTACCAGAATGACTGCCCTGGCCCTCTGACCGGACCGACTGACCTGATTGACTGACCTAGCTGACTGTGCTAACTGACTTACAAGGCTGGCTGACCTCACTGACTAACCTGACAGACTGACCTGACTGACGGACTGACCTGACTAACTAAACGAGGTACTTGACTGCCTAACCTGAGAGAATACCCCCACTGACTGAACTGGTAGACTGACCTGACTGATTGACCTAAATAACTGACATGACTGACGGACCTGACTGACTGACCGGACTGACTGAGCACACTGACTGACCTGAATGACCATCCCAGCATACTGACCTGACTGACTGACCCGACTGTCTGACCAGACTGAATGATCTGGCGGTCAGAACTAACTGACTGACCTTGTTGGCTCACCCGACTGACAGACCTGACTGACTGACATTTCTGACTGACTGACCTTACTGACTAACTGACCTGGCTATGGGTCATGACTGACTGATCCGACTGACAGAACTGACTGACGGATCTGATTGACTGGCATGACTGGCTGACCCGAATGCCTGGCCTGGCTGACTGACCTGACTGACTTACAAGACCTATTGACTGACAAGAATGACTTACCTGACTGATTGACCTGATAGACTGACCTAAATGACTGACCGTACTGACTGACCTGACTGACTGACTTGAACGACTGACTGACAAGAATGACTTACCTGACTGAGTGACCTGACTGTCTGACCTGAATGACTGTCGTACCTGACTGACCTGGTACAATCACCAGGCTGCCTGACCTGACTGACTGACGTGACTTACCGACCGGCCTGAATGACCTGACTGACTTACGTGAAATACTGACCTGACTGACGGACATAACTGACTATCCTGGCTGACTGATATGACTAATAGACCTGGCACTATGTCCTGACCGACTGCTCAGACTGACTTGCCTGATTGACTGACCTGACTGAATGACGTGACTGACAGACATGACCGACTGACCTGACTTACGGGCAGACATGACTGACAGACTGACACGTCTGTCGGTCAGGTCAGTAAGTCAGGTCAGTCAGACTGGTCTGTTAGTCATGTCAGACAATCAGGTTAGTCAGTCAGGTTAGTCAGTCAGGTCAGGCAGACAGATCAGCTAGGCAGGCCACCCTGCCAGGAAGTCAGCCAGGTCTGTCAGCCAGGTCACGCAATCGCGTGAGTCTATCAGGTCTGTCAGTCATGTCAATAAAACACGTCATTCAGTCTGGTATGTCAGTCATGTAAGGCAATCACGTCAGTCAGACAGGTCTGTCAGTTCTGTCAATCAGTAATGTCTGTCAGTCAGGTCAGACAGTCAGGTCAGTCAGTTAGGTCAGTCAGTCAGGTCAGTCAGTCAGGTCAGTCAGTCAGGTCAGTCAGTCAGACAATTCAGTCAGGTCAGTTAGTGGGCTCAGTTAGACAGTCAGTAGGGTCAGTCAATCCGGTCAGGCAGTCATGTCCATCAGTCAGGTCAGTCAGACATGTCAGTCTTTCAGGACAGTCAGTCACGATTGTCGTCCAGGTCAGTAATTTCTTTCAATAAGTCGGGAGAGGCAGGCAGGTTTATCAGTCAGGTAAGTAAGTCAGGTCTATCAGTCAGGCCAGTCTGCCTCGTCGTTAATCCGGGTCGATATCTCAGAACATCGCACAAATTAAATCGATTGTGGAGGAAGCGAAGGCCACAACACCACCGCAATTGGAGGGTAAGCCCAGAGCATACTTGTGGAACCAGGAAATCAAGCTTCTAAGAAAAGAGAAACATAAGACTAGACGCCAACTTCAAAGAACGTACATAAAAACACGACAACGAACGTGGAAAGCGCCAAACGGGCATATAAAGAGACTAGACGTAATCCGAGAAAGGCTATAAGAGCAGGGAAGAATGAGGCTTGGAGCACTCTTAGAAACGATAGACTCGGACCCTTGGGGATAACTATATAGAATGGTTATACGAACACTAAAACCCTTGCACCCACCCGTAAGCCTAGAGTCCACCAGGACTAAAAACATAGTGGAAGGACTATTCGTCACCAAGCCGGCCAAGTCCACAGAAGTTATTGTGGGGAGAAGCATGGAAAATGCAATGTAGGCAGACGAAGAAGGTACTGATATCGACGAGATCTGGAAGGAGATACAGAAAATTAAACCAAAGAAGGCGTCCGGGCTCGACGGTATAACATTAGATACGATCAAGCTGGTTTGTGAAGTAGCGACAGATTACATAGCTGAACTACTAAACAGCTGCCTGAAACATGGTTATTATCCCGAAGATTGAAGAGTCGGTAGATTAGTACTAATCCCCAAAAGAACTCCACCATCGGGCGCAGCATCGGACTGGAGACCACTTTGTATGATATCTAACTGGGCAAATCTTCTTGAGAACATAATAATAGAAATAATAGTGAAGATCACTAACTTTGCGCAAATTCAGTATGGTCCCTGCAGGGGTAAATCGACAGTGCATGCCTTAAATACACTAGTCCAGAAATGGAACGAAGCACGGAAGAAGACCACCCATTGTCTCTTAATTACAATTGACGTCCGTAATGCCTTCAATACGCATATGATACACAAAAGAAAGCTTCCCATCAGACTGGCCAACTCCTTGGAAAATTACATGAAAAACAGAAAGATAATATACAATGCATGTGGGGAGTGGCAAGACACGCCAGTGTACGCCGGGGTAACACATGGATCGGTGCTAGGACCGATACTATGGAATCTTGTGTATGACGACCTGCTAGATACAAAACTACCATCAGGCGCCACGCTAATAGGATACGCGGATGATATCGCGATCATGGTCATTGACAATTACGTTAACAGTCTGAGTGAGAATGCCATCGGCACACTCACCAAACTTGGCGAGTGGTACAGAACAGAAGGATTAACACTAGCCGAAAAAAAAGCTGTGGCGATAATCCTCACTGGTAGAAAAATAGCAAACAGAATTGCCTTTGACCACGGCGACACTGAAACTCACAGCGTAAAGAAAATGAAATGCCTAGGCGTAATTTTCGAAACCAATCAATGCTACAATGAACACAGAAACAACAAGGAAGAAGGTGGTCAAAATGACAGGGGTGTTTGCCAGACTCATGGCGAATACAATGGGGGGTTCTTACCGGACCAGGATGATCTACTACCGCGTTGTAGAGTCTATTGTGACCTATGCAGTCCCAATATGGGCGGGGGCGGTGAACATGGCGTGGAACGAGCAAAGGATACGCTCGCTACATAAGGTGATCTTGGCCCGATTGGTTGGGGCATACAGAACCGCGTCATATGATGCGCTGTGTATTTCTGCAGGTTGCCCCCCCCCCCCCCCCCCCCCCCGGAGACTCGTCCTTGAAGAAAGGAAACGGGTCTTCATAAGAATAAGCGAGAACGAAAGGAAAAGCGAGATTGCGATCAAAAGTTCACTGAACGCTGTCAAGGAGCAGGAAGAAAGTGTCACCCTATACAAGTGGCAGGAGGAGTGAGAATCTGCAAAGCATGAAGCATGGACCAAACGACTTATCCCGGATATAGAGAAGTGGAAAGCGTGGGGCCCATGTGTGTTGGACTACCACTTGACAACTATTTAGCGGATACGGATGTTTTAACAACTACCACAAGAAATTCGGGAAAAGACACCGATGTATGCTGGGGATGTGGGAGCTCCACTGACGATGTAGAGCACACCTTCTTCACATGTACCAGATGGAAGAATGAACGGGAAGGACTGAATGCTAGAGTGAGGGCGACAGTCACTCCTGAAAATTTGGTGGAGTTCATGCACGACGAGGATAACAGGAAGACGATAATTAGCTATGCAAACAAGTGATCAAATATAAAGAAGAGGAAGAAACGAGAAGAAAAAGAAGACAGTGCACTCAGGATACATAAGTGCACAACACTATTATCCAAGATTAAAAACATATGCATTTATTC
The DNA here is from genome assembly GCA_028830335.1 of Eucera pruinosa. Taxonomy (NCBI): domain Eukaryota; kingdom Metazoa; phylum Arthropoda; class Insecta; order Hymenoptera; family Apidae; genus Eucera; species Eucera pruinosa. The sequence continues at coordinate 1,374,542 of JAMYCR010000009.1, read as the reverse complement.
ATTTATTTTACTTATTCGCCTATTTATTAGTTCCTTCATTTTACTTCTTCACTTATATATTTATTTTATTTATTCATTTTATTATTATTTACTTTATTCATATACACTTTTACCTATTCTGACTACATCTGACGAAATTAACTGGACGAATAGTGTATGTTACCTTTGATAAAGAGACGAACCAGCCGTTTTGAGACAAACAGGAGAAACCACATACGGAACGGAGTGATAAACCACGCCCCTCCCCCGATGTAGTACCCAGAGGTTAGAGTACAGAGGTAAGGGTACATGATTGTGTAGACATGCGAAGGAGCAACAGGTGGGGTTTTTATTGGGTGAACCATAAATGCTTAGGAATCCAGTACAACGGGATTCCCACACGGCTGGGGCCGGCAATATCTCCCTCGAGCATAGGGGAGTAATAGCCGCCCTAGTGTGCGTAACGCATTTTCCCCACCTGTATAAATAAAGAGGATCCCAGGACAGTCAGGCAAGTCAGTCAGCCGTGTCATTCAGTCGAGTCAGGGAGTCGGGTTAGTAAGCCGGATCAATCTGACGGGCCAGACAGTCAGGTCAGTCAGCCAGGTCAGTCAGGCAGGTCAGTCTGTCGCGTCTGACAGTCAGTTCGGGAATACGTGTCCATCGGGTCAGTCTGCCTGGTCAGTCATTCATGCTAGTCATTCGGGTCAGATAGTCGAGTAGGCCAGTCGGATCAGACTGCCGTATCAGTCAGTCAGGTAAGTAAGGTCAGTCCGTCCGGTCAGTAAGTCAGGACAGGCAGTCAGGTCAGGCAGTCAGGTTTAACAGTCAGGTTCATCAGACTGGTTCATCAGTCATGCCAATCCGCTATGAGGTTCAGTAAGGTCTGTAAGTCAGGTGAGTGATTCAGGTTAGTCAGGCAAATCATTCAGCGAGACCAATTGGTCAGGTAATTAATTCAGGAGAGACGGTCAGGTTTGTCGCCATGTCAGTAAGTTAGGTCAGTGAGTCGGGTCAGTCATTGAGGACAGTCAGCTTGGTCATTCAGACAGGTCAGTCAGTCATGTCAGTCAGTCAGGTAACTCTGATAGGTTAGTCAGTCAGGTCAGACACTCAGGATATTCAGACAATTCAGGCAGTTGGCCAGTCAGGTCAGTCAGTCAGGACTGCCAGTAACATCAGTCAGTCAGGTCAGTCAGTTAATTCAATCAGTCAGGTCAGTCAGACAGGTCAGTCTGTTAGGTCAGTCAGTCAGGTCTGACAGTCTGTCCAATCGGTCAGGCCAGGCCGCCAGGCCAGTCAATCAGGTGAGACAATGCGGAGAGTCACTCACGTCAGTCAGTCATGTCAGTATCCCAGGTTTGCCAGCCAGGTCATTCAGAAAGGTCAGTCACTTATGTCACTCTGTCAGGTCAATAAGTCGTGTCAGTCTATCAGTCAGGTCTGTCAGCCAGGTCAACCAGCCATGACAAGTCCGGTCTGTCAGAGAGGTCAGTCAGATCAGTATGTAAGGTTAGTCAGCCAGGTCAGTCAATCAGGTCATAAAATGAGGTCATTCAGTCTTGTCAATCAGTCACCTTTGTCAAGTAAGTCATTCAGGTCTGCCAGTCAGTTCAGCCAATCAGGTAAGTTAGTCATGTCAGTCAGACAGGTCAGAGAGTTAGATCAGTCAGTCAGGTCTGTCAGTCAGGTAAGTCAGTCAGGTCAGACTCTCAGGTCAGTCAGTTCGGACCGTCAGTTCGTTCAGTCGGTCAGGTCAGTCAGACCGGTAGACAAGCAGGTAAGTCAGACATGTCAGTCGAACAGGTCAGTCAGTTAGGTCAGTCAGTCAGGTCAGTCAGTCGGGTCAGTCATTCATGTCAGCCAGTCAGGTCATTCAGTCAAGTCAGTCAGTACGGTCTGTCACACTGGTCGGTCACACTGACAGACTGGCTCACCTAACTAACTGACTTGACTGACTGACCTGACTGTCTGGCCCGACTGATGTGACTGATTGACCCGACAGACTGAACTCACTGCTGACACGACTGACTGGCTCGACTGACTGACATACCTGACTGACTGAACTGACTGAGTGATCCGCCTGACTGACCGGATAGACTGACCTGGCAGGCTGACTAGTCTAACAGCCCTGGCAGGCTGACTAGTCTAACAGACCTGGCTGGCAGACCTGTCTGATTGACCAGACTAACTGACCTGTAAGCGGCGAATAACTGAATAACCTGACTGTCTGACTTGACAGACAAGCAATTCTGGCTGACCCTATTGACTGGCCTGACTGACTGCCTTTCCTTACTGACTGACAGACCTGAGAGACTGAGTGACCTGACTGGCAGACTGACTGACCTGATTGTGTGACCAGACCGACCGACCTGATTGGCTCTCCTGACTTACCAGTCAGACTGAGCTGACTGAGTGATCTGTCTGACTGACCCGACTGACCAACTGTCCTGACTGTGCTGGCTGACTGTAGAGACCGACTGTTCTGAGTGACTGATGTGACTGGCTGACTGACTGAGCTGACTGATTGACGTGACTGACTGACCTGACAGACAGACCAGACTGACTGGCCTGACTTGCTGACTGGCCTGAATAGATAACCTTACGAACTAACCAGACTGACTGACGCGACTGACAGTCCTGTCTGACTGAGCTGACTGACTGACCTGATAGATTTACCTGACTGACTGACGTTACTGACTGACATGACTGACTGACTGACCTGTCTGACTACCCTTTACAGACTGAATTAACTGACTGACCTGAATGACCGACCTGTCTGACTGACCTGACTGACTGACCTGACTGTCTAACCTGACCGACTGACCTGACTGACTGACCTGAGTGACTATACAGAGTGGCCTGACTGACATTACAGTCTGACTGAGATGACTGACTGACCTGACAGACTCACCTGATTGACTGACCAGACTGACAGAACTGTCTGGCCGACTGACCGACCTGCCTGTGTGAACTGACTGAGTATCCTTACTGACTGAAATGATTGACTGACCTGACGTACCTGTCTGACTGAAGGTAGAGACTGACCGTGCTGACTGACTTAACTGGCAGACTATCCTGACGGAACATGACTGACTGTACCGACAGACTGAACTGACTGACTGTACAGACTGACTGACCAGACTGACCGGCCTAGCTGACTGGCCTGATCTGACTGACTGGCTGGCCTGACTGACTGGCTGACCTGACTGACTGATCAGACTGACTAACTAGACTGACTGACCCGACTGACTGACCTGCATGACTGACCTGGCTGACTGACCTGACTGACTGACTTGGCTGACTAACTGACTCGATTTTTTTTTCGAGGTCGCTATTTCAGGGCTGGTGACACGAAGTCCCATAAGATGATTGGTCTATCCTGTACCTCGGCTGTGGTTTATTTATTTTCCTTCCGTATGTAGAAATATTAAAAATCACGTACGGTACTCACTGCGTAAGGGACATATAAAAATTTCATCTAACGAATGCTTTTTTGCGCGGAACATCATGAAAAAGTTGGTTTTCGAATTTTTGAACAACGGTTCCCTTTTTCAGAATATCAAAAAATGGGGATAATAGTATGGTATTACGATCAAAGTTTAAAAATAGTGCTCTTGCAATTTTACGACAAAGTATTAACTTTATAGATTTTTATAGGGTTTTTCATTGTTTACACTTCGGTTTTGCAGCAAAAACAATCCGAAAACATTCTTCAACATATACTACCATATATCGCTTCTCAATATTTAAAAAAAATGATTGTACAACTACATTGTACTTTGTCTATAAGTGTGTTGTGGACGCATTGCGTCTACAAGGCCTCGCCGTTCGCTTTACATTTCTATACATAAACATATCGCGGTGCCGCTTGCCGGGCTCAAAACAAAACGAACGGCGAACTGTTGCAAGCGGAAAACATTGACGACACACGTATAGACAGGATTCAATGTAGTAGTACATCGAGCTACTTCTACACTCGTACCTAACTTTCATTTTGTCTTTACGATTAAGTGCCGATTCGTGCATAGTTGCTGAACTAAACTTGGCAAGTATTTTGGTCTGCATTATCATTAATATGGCGGAGCCATACGGGAAAGCATGCTTTTGCGGGGCTTGACTTCACATCCTTATATGAGAAAATTTTGGTTCGCACGATGGCTCATTTGAAAGGGAAGGCTTCAACGCCACGCACTGTTGTCCTCATTTCATTGAGAACATTCTCTCCGTATCACAAAAATGCTCAGATTCAACGGCTGTCAAGGTGTCCATTTTTGCTTAGCATTGCAACGCTCATATTACTGATAATCAACATAATTGTATGAAACGACAACCAGAGCACGCTGCATTGAACACTCCTCTTTCGAATGAGCCGAATTTCGACTAAAAATTCTCTTGTATACGGGCGTGAAGTCGCGCCCCACACACCCATATTTTTAGCTCATTTTGACGGTAAAGTCAAGCCTCTGTCATGCCTAGCCGCCACTGGGGACTACCGCCTTAAGGGGGTAGTCTCCTATGGCAGCCAGGCATGGCAGAGTGTTGATCTTACCAACAAAATGGGCCAAAAATATGGGTTTGCGCGATACAACATTTCGTCCTTATGCAAGAGAATGTATATATACATATCATACAAACATATGCATGCAGATGGAAGAATTAGAAATCGAATTCGCAAGCTTCAACAAAACACAAGCAGGTTTAGATAGTATAGATGACGGTCACTCAATGCGAGAACGTATAGGTTTAAAGGCAGGATTCAGTTCATGTAAAGCGCGCGCACTAGATCGGATAGAGTATGCAACGCGTGGTAGAGATCCATTTAGAGTTGATCCGCGAAACATGCATGGCTCATCATATTCGCACATCGACTCAATAGAAAACGATATAACATTGCCACGGATAAATTTGCCAAATTTCTCGGGATCATATGAACATTAGCCAGGTTTCGCAGATCAATTTCAATCGACCATTCATAGTAACTCACATATTGATAACTCCAAGAAATTACTGTACCTCCGATTATGTTTACGACACGAAGCCACTAAAACAATCGAATCTTTGGGTAATTCGGCAACTAATTATCAGGCTGCATGGGAAATTCTAGAAAATAGATACAATCAACCATCAAAAATCGTTGCCAACCACGTTAAAACATTATTTGACTTACCACAAACTCAGAGACCGCTATCTCACGACCTCCGAGCCTTTGCAAATAATATTGAAACGCATTATCGTACACTACAAGCTTTTAACCAACCGAATACCGATACACTACTTTTACACTTATTTATGGCAATATCAGATCGCGAAACGATATTAGAATGGAAAGAAACCATGAGCGGCACACCGTTCCCAACTGTAGAAAATCTCTTTCAATTCTTGCATGATCGATGCAGAATTTTAGAACCAACGGGATCCGCACCTGACTCATTTCCAAAACCGTCACGTCCAAAACACAATAATCATGGCTATAAAAGGACACCCCAAATGAGCCGTAATCCAGTTACTCGAGAATCACGCTCAGAATCTCAAAGGGTATTTAGCACTTCCACTCAGTTGAAATGTAATTTTTGTCAAGGATCACATTTCTCACAAAATTGTGATAAATTGATCTTATTGTCCGTTCAGGACAGAGCAAATTTGGTAAAGGAAAAAAATCTCTATTCCAATTGTCTTCGACGTAGCCATTCCGTGAGCGAATGTCAGGCATCTACCTGTAAGCAGTGTCGCAAACGACACCATACCCTTCTCCACATTGGGGGCGACCGTTCTTCGGTCCCGGTTCAAACGAGCCTTACCTGCCACACCGCCATTAACCAGGCCAACGTATTGTTATCAACCGCAATAATTGATATTCTACACAATGACAGAAGACTACATTCGTGTAAGGTGCTTATTGATTCATGCTCGCAGGCTCACCTTCTCAGTGAACGAATGTGTAACCGGTTAGGTTTAAAAGAAAAAAAATTTAAATTCCCATCGGTGGCATAAACCAGATGACATCTCAAATTACTCAACATACCAATGCACAGATAAGATCCAGAAACAGCAGCTACTCAGAAGATTTGACCTTTTTGATTGTGAAAGAAATCTCGTCACTCTTACCGTCAGAAGCGATTGATCGCACCAGACTTCAAATTCCACCCGATGTATGTTTAGCTGACCCTACATTCGACCAAGCGTCGGAAATAGATAGACACATTGGAGCTTAAGTGTTCTGGGACTTCATTAAAACAGACAAAATTCCGTTAGGTGATCAAAAAATTCAATTGCGCAAAACCGAATTAGGTTGGATCGTTACGGTGGAAATTTCGGAAACCACAGGGAATTCACGAAAAACGAGTTGCAATATGACACTTCAGTCATTACATGACGATGTTCAAAAATGTTGGAACATCGATAAATGTCCGCTCAGGAAACTCCTTTCTCCAGAGGAACACGCTAGTAAACAACACTATTTCACACATACCACACGAAATTCAAGTAGGCGGTATGTCGTTACACTCCCATTTAAGAAAACAAAATCCAAATTAGGCAACACATACCATATAACTCTAAACCAATTTCTATCTTTGGAACGCTCTCTCAATCGAAACAGTCATCAAAAGGCACAGTGTCACGAATTTCTTAGGGAATACGGCTCGGTTACATGACCGAAATTCAGGACAATCGCGGTGTTGGTAGTTATCTTCCGCACAATCCGGTCATCAAAATGGATAGCTGTACAACCAAAGTACGGGTCGCATTCGATGCATCAGCACGTTCATCATCAAGGAGTTCACTCAATGACTCACTCATGGTTGGTTCAACAATACAAGACGACTTGTGTGCTCTTATTGTGCGTTTCAGGATGCATAAGTACGTATTTACTGCCGACATTGCTAAAATGTACCGGCAAATTGAGCTGCATTCCGACGAAAGGAAAAATCACAAAATTCTTTGGCGCGAAAACTATAACAGTCCAATTAAGGTGTACGAGTTAAACACCGTCACGTATGGCACAGCATCGGCACCATATCTCGTAATCCGCACGTTGCATCAGTTAGCTCGAGACGAAAGTCATCAGTTTCCATTAGGTGCACAAAGTCTGGTGAAAGATTTTTATGTCGATGATGTGTTGACGGGCGAAAACTCAATTCAAAGGGCCACAAAACTGCGGGACGAACTAATTAACTTGACTGCGAAGGGAGGTTTCGAACTCAGACAGTGGGTCTCCAACGAGCCCAAATTAACAGAGTCGTTACACAAAAACACAACTGATTACATAGCTTTAGACCCGTCAGACACCAAAAAGCCTTAGGTTTATATTGGAAAGCTACTCCAGATACATTAAACTATTCACTGAAACCGACAACTACACGACAGAAGGTGACGAAGCGAACAATTCTCGCAAGGGTTGCACAATTGTTTGATCCATTAGGATTAGTGGCGCCGGTAATAATGCAAGCCAAACTAATAATGCTGGAGTTATGGAAATGTAAAATCGACTGGGATCAAACCGCGCCAACTGACATTTGCACATCATGGATGACATTCCAATCTCAAATAGAAGGAATTCAGTAAATCAGTATTCCAAGACACGTTACCGCGAATACGTATATTAATCTGCAATTACACGGGTTTTGCGTTGCCAGTGAAAGAGCCTACGGAGCTTGCATATATCTTCCTAGTACCGCATCATCGCAACAATATACAACCAATTTATTGTGCGTTAAATTTCGTGTTGCTCCATTAAAAAGCCAAACGTTGCCACGGTTAGGATTGTGTGCTGCTATGTTATTAATCATATTATATAACGTAGTTACAGCATCACTCAATATCACATTCGACAATGTCACATTTTGGTCCGATTCCACAATTGTACTTTATTAGATTAACACAGCACCACACATTCTTAAACCCTTTGTAGCTAATCGAGTAAGTGAAATCCAACAGAACACCACTCACAATCAATGGCGCCATGTAACTTCGGAACATAACGTGGCAAACATATTGTCACGTGGTATAAATCCCACTGACATTGTACGATGCACAATGCACCGTACAACCTAGTGTCACGGTACCAATGGGCTCGTAAACCCTCAAGATCAAAAAGGCAATCAGCCACGACAGTTACTCTTTTAATCCACCATAAACCTCGACTTAAACCATCCCTCAAAACTCCAGTCCGCGGCACGTTGCGGGCCCCTCATAAAATTTTGGGGAAAAACCCGAGGTAGTACCGCTTACCTCGCCATCCCTACTGCCAATTTCCGTCCACCACCTCTTTCCTCCACCCTTGCCAATTTCCAGAATTCCTAATCCAATCATCACGCAAAATTTCCCTCTTTTTGCATAGTTCCTCCTACATCTCCACCGATCTACCATAGACTCCCCCTGAGCGAAGTTTACCTTTTTTGGTGCAGAACTCTAAGACGGGTAGAACTAAGAAAGACACCATACAACGCACACCGTGTAAGCATCGTCTGTCGAACAGATAACTTAAAATAAATAAGTGTTGAGTTACAATACTGAGTACATCCATCACATCACCTACTAAACGCGTCCTCACGACATTAATTTGGCGTCGAGCACACCGGTCACAGACTCGTTAATTCCTTTCCGCGAAACGCGAGTTCTAAGACCGTACAGACATTATAACCCACCCCATCTGGTTTGATGGTCCACGATGGCTATCTCAGTCAAAAGACACTTGGCCGTATTATGAAATACAGCAAATAGAAATTCCCGAAACGCATAAATCGTGACGCTTAAGACAAGTCAGCAGACAGAATTCAAATTATTAAACAGGTTTTCATCATTTACTCTCTTGAAGCGCGTCGTTGCATATTGCTTAAGATTTATTCACAACATCCAAAGCAAACAAAGACATACAGGCTATCTCACTACAGACGAATTAAAACAAGCTACGGTCCAAATCACTTTATTAACATAGAAACAAGCATTTTCACACACAAGTACACTCAGAACTATTGTTTGAAACAAAACACCCAGCTATTTTACCACAACACCACAACATTACGAATCTCATTATCCGTGAAACACACATAACACATGGGTACTGCGAAATTCAGGGTACACTAAGTGCTGCCAGACAAGCCTTCTGGCCAATTAACGGCAAGGTGGCGGTCAAGTCAGTTGCCAAAAAATATAACCTGCAATAAAATGGAATCTGGAATACCACAGTACCCTATTGGACAACTCCCTAAAGGCCGAGCTAAATTCATTCGCCCCTTTCTAGTGGTTGGCATCGATTATTGTAGACCGTTTCATATCAAAGAAAAGAAACATCGTAACACTAAGAAACTCAAAACTTATGCAGCAGTTTTCGTTTACTTTAGCACCAAAGCGGTACACATACAGCTCGCGAGCGGTCTCACATCTGATGCATTTCTCGCAGCGTTAAAAAGATTCATCGCAACACGCGAGAAATGCACACACATCTACAGCGATAACGGAACTACATTTGTTGCAGCCAATCATGAGTTACAAAGGTTTAAAACAGTACTAGCATCTGAAAACAATAAATTCTACTAGTATGCGTTAAAGTTTCTCAGCCCACATCGCGCCCCACACTTTGGCGGTCTATGGGTGGCCGCCGTAAAATGGTGCAAGCATCACCTTGTCCGCAATATGGGAAATAAGTTATTCACATTTAAGGAGCTAACCACGTGCTTGGCAGAAATAGAGGCAATCCTGAATTCCAGACCATTACTATCACTCTCTACTGATCCCAATGACCTGAATCCCTTAACTCCAAGCCATTTTTTAATAGGTGACTCATTAACAAGCATTCCAGAGTGCGAAAACGTTGTATATGTATGTATCGGGCACCCACCTCACTCATGGATTATGTATGATCCCTACGGTGCGAACCAGACATTGAACAACATAATATACAATGTACAATTGTCCCACGAATTATGCGGTTCGGAACATTGATGTATCACGTAAATGAAGGCTCGTGTAATTTTGAGACTTCCCCTACCACTCCCATCACAAATTTATATTACATACATAGTTATAGACCGGGTAAAAGTTTAGTTATTGGGACAAAGAGGAGGGGATGGGGATGATATTAATCGAAAGATATGCCTGAAGAATTACAATGGTAGTAACAGGGTTGTTGTATAAGATCTAAGATATTAGGAACAACATATGAGTACAACTACATTGCATGTTGTTTATATGTATATCTACGCAGTGCGTACACAGACACAGCCGACGCGTTAGCCGCTTCGCTGGCCGACGGATTTTGTTTGCCTATTTTTCATCAAGTCGCCAAGAGGCACTTCGTTTGCGGCACGATGCGACTGCATTACTTGTAGCGTTCTTATTGATATTGTACGTATAGGCAGAATACAATGCAGTAATACTAATATATTTTTGTTAATATTTGTAAACTTCTAAGTTAGAACCGCTATTTATTGAGACATAAGCTTGCAATTATTAAGATATACCGCCTACCTCACTGTGGAGCCACTTACTATAGTTTAGAAATGTTAAATATGTGTTGCATTATATATATTTACTAAAATATGTATGTTAAAGTAAATAATAATATTATTAAAAAATTCCCAGATCTCGAGGATCTACCCTTCAACGCCGGTCATAGCCACAAATCGGGAAAAGATTCTCAAAATGTTGAATTTTACAACATACTTCAATTTCATAAAAATCGAATAGGTAGTCCTAATATAAATATATACCCACGTGTAGCCTAAATAGAATTTCCCTCATCTTTTAAATATTATAAAATGTACTGCACTTTAGATATTTTATATAGTTTTGCATATTACGCGTATCCTTCATTTTTTCAAACATTTAAAGTTTCTATAAATGCATAAAAATTTGTAGTGAATCTATTATATATTGTGTACATATATTATTCATATTTCACGAAAGCATATTGTAATTTTTGTACTTCTTCACAGTCGTGGTGAGTTCAAAGATCATAAAAATCCTCGTTTATCAAAACTGCGTAAGTACTTCGAGGAATAATTATACCTCTGCTTACTTTTTCCTAGATGTTGAAGAACGAGCCTTGCATTGAGACATAACTCAGGTAATATATTCTGGTAGACGAACATTAAACAAATTTTCAAGTTATATTTTTATGTTTTTAACACAGTGGCCTGACATGCATAATAAATAAGAGTTATAAGAATTACATTTGAAACTTTTTATATTGTAATTTTATGATTTTATATTTTTTATTACATGCTTCTAGAAAATTATGAGAATAGAACTTTCTTCAAGAACTTTCTTCTGCAATAATGGTTCTGAGCATATAATTATGACATTACAGTAACGTAATCAATTTTCTAAGTTGATAACAACATTATAAACATACACTCCAGTCATGCAGGCAAATTAAAATTAAACAAGTGAGCTCGTAATTTTATCTTATTTTCTACAAGGAAAATTTTAGGTATAGATTAATAACATTACTGTGAAGTATTACAAAATGTAAGAAGATAAATCATAGTTATATTTGTTTTATACGCACAGAGTGTGCATATAAAGTCCACAATTTCTTTTTGTCCGCATCTACATGGAAAAAAATCAATGTTATTAAATTGTGTACTCCTTGAACCTGTTCGACATTTATCTGAAACAGTTTCTAGCATCATTCGCGGTTTAAAAAATTTCTAAATGGATTTATTTAAATGGAATACCGTGTATAGTGGTCAAACAGAGTTCGTGACGCGTGAAAGAGAACGATCTCTTTGAATCTGTTGCCTTTATCGTCGCCAGCGACATTTCCACAGGTATTTCTTACATCTACCGCATTAAAATGCAGAGAGCGTATGAAACACTCGGACACAGACGAGGTACAGTATAGACCTATCATCCAATGCTCTTTTCTGTCACACGGTTCGGGGGTCTCGAGACCCCCTTACCATTTCCGTGTCACGTGCGATGTTACCGATTCAACACCAGAAAAGACCACAGTGCTGTAGAAACAGTAAAACGGGCAATTAAATCACGCGACGCGCAATTGCCTTTTAAATGTATAGTGTGACGATTTAGTGTGGGAAGCAATCAGTTTAAGCGGCAATGACGTGCAGAAACTATCAAGAACGAAGAACATAACCAACTAAGTAAATAAACAGATAATTATTAAAAACTTTTCTGCACGCTTCTGCATTTTAATACGAACAACATTTATAATAATAATAATATTAGTAATAATATTAATATTAATATAAATATTGTGCAAGTGCTTCTCCTGCTGCTTATAGCATCTAGTAGCTACATTTTTTTTATATAAATGCAAATGGAGTCTCAGAACGCCAAATTACATTTTAAAAAGTGCGTCTATCCTAATTGCGATTTAATAAATCGCAATTCGACGGACAATACTACGTTTCATTCTTTGTCTGTAAATGATAATGAACGACTAATAACGTGGCTGGTTAACTGCTGTCTCGACGACTGGTTGGAAATGACAAATTCTGAATTACGTAAAACATATGTTTGCAATCGGCATTGTTTAAAAAGTAGTTTTCGGGCACCCGGCTTTTTACAAAAAAATGCCGTACCACTTATTTATTGTCGTGATATAGAAAGCTAAGATTTCCGATATCTACTGTTAAGAAAAATTCAAAATTTTCGTATTTGCAACCTGTGTAAATAACTACACTTTTTTTAGCAAGTTATCGCTTTTTTGTAGTACTTTTCATCGCATTGCTTTTTTACTTATGCTTATTTCTTTAATAAGATATATGTCGCGACGCGACTTTAGGCGTAGCAGTCTAAAGGGGCTGCGAAGCCGTTTTATGATTTAGCCTGCGACCAGGGAAGAATACGCGGTCTGCTGACCACGTGCATTGGCAAAATACCGTTGCTAGAAAAACGGTATTTGTCAGCAGGCCAAGACAGAGACTACGCTCTTCACGGTTCCACCACTGTCATCCCTTCTCCTAACCATAGTTTTCACCAACATATTTCCGACACCAACCCTCACGACAGTCAGTTCGCCACCACCAGTCACACGGAACAGTTCACACATAACAACACTCAATCTGAACAGTCGTAAGATTAAATCAAGGCGGCTTAAACGTTTGCAAGTGTCACTCTTATTTTTCCAAACCCACCCGTTACCTCATTAAGTTGAAGTAAGGGCAGCGTTGCCAATGTATCTATCACGGCCGGTACGGTGACGCAACAATATATTTATTTCTTCGCTTTTCTACTTTTTGCATGTAAATATTTTCAATTTGCAGCATGAGTATCTTCAGTGTTCTTTTACCGCGTTATTCCACTTTTGTAAATATACATATATAATTTGCAAGATTTTTAACTTTTTCTATTTTTTTTCTTTTTTTTTATACTCGGGGATGGCAAAGTCCTTCTTTCACACCTTCACGTGCCCCACCCCGTTAACACTATTACTTGCATTGCTTGAATGTTATAAAAATTAACAAATTACTTCTAAAAGTAATAGTGGAGGCATGTGCAAAAAAAATATTAATAATTAAGTGTGATATCGCGTGAAAATATTCTTTCTTTTATATCTTATATTTACTATGTTTTACAGGTGTCTTTATGCAGTACACTAAAGAGTCCGTTATGAAAAGGAGAGAAGAACTCACGAAATGCAAAAGCTATGTATTATTATTATCTATTGATTTTAAATAAATATATTGTAAATATACTAGCATTAATGTATTTATTATGTACATCAGCTACCATTATATTGTAACTAGAAGCCTATTTCACCTGAAGTGAATGCTCATAACCTTAGGAAGTAAAATTATACCGCTTTTAAACAGGTTTTGTCCGCCCTGAATGGTATTCCGTTACTTAAATGTTACCGAAACTAGATGTTACAGTAAAACAGTCAAAGAAATTTAAATGCCTGTGTAAGGTGTCTGGAAAGCTACACAAACGCAATAATGAATCTTTTTCATGTGTGATTCTTTCTTTGTCAAAACATTACTAACCTGTTGGTAAGGTTTTTCGAATTAAAATGAGACCAAGCATAATTTCAGCAATACAGTTTCAGCTTTTAGAAATTTATGAAAATTAATAATGAAGAAAATGTTAGCATTCATTAAACCGATAAATATAATTGAAAACATATCATATTTGGTCTTATTTCAATCAGACAAATGTTACCGAAGTGTTAATGAAATTTTTGTTTACAAAAAATCAAAAACAAAAAAGTTTGGTTGCTGTATTCGTAATGTCTAACCAATCTATGCAGGTATTTAAACTTTCAAGGTTGCATTTAAACTCCCCAAATCCCATTTCCTCTTTCTTTTTCACTCGCTGTCCTTTTCTATAACCGTCACGATGGGCAAATCAGTCCGTCCGTCCATGCAGTAACGCATCTTGCGAGATAGAGAGATACAGAAACAAAACAGTATGCGATTTCTTTTTCTGTCTTTCTATCTCAGTCAGACGTGTCGCTGTGTGGTTTTAGGGTCCATTTATACTGGCAGGCCAAACACGAGCCGAGTTAGAAAGAAACGAAACATATATTGCCAATTAAAATAAGTGACAAAGAAAGAGACAATATATATATGGCGTTCGACCAGCTTTAGGAGAAGCTGCAGGAAATGACTCTGCGAGTAAAAATGAAACAAAAATCAAGAATATCGAAATTGCGTTTCAAGCTTCGTTTTTTAGTTATAAGCAATTAAAAACCGGGCACTCTCGCGCTCGTCGCACGGCAGTCCTTTACCGAGCTGTTGTAAGGTGAGTCAACGAACGGAGCTACCGTCACAGAAGAGTTTGGGGCACAGAATTACTTTGTTTCTTTCTGTAAACGTTCAAAGGCAGAGCTACTAGCCGTGCGTTGTTCGTTTGTCAGTGACGTACCTTTTGTCCCTTGACCTGCCTTACAATGGTCGACCACTGCAAAATAACCGCGCGCCAAGCACTTTTAATTGCGAATAATTAAAAAGTAAAGCCTCAAATGGAATTTCATTATTCCTGATTTACGTTTTATTTTGGCTCATAGAATCCTGCAATTTTTCCCAGAACTAGCCGAACATATGTATACTAGTGCTGTATACTATTGTACTACGTACTATTGCTATTGTATATTCAACCGACAAGCCTCAACAGTGGTTCGCCAAAAGATCGATATCAACGAATCTTTGGTGATTCGCAGACGAGGCTTCTCTGAGCATTATTGGCGCGGTACTAGTATGACTTATGTAATAATCCCATAATATCGTTTTCGCAAGAAGATCATATGAAAATTAAGAAAATTGACATTTTTGTCTTCATGTAGCAATATCATTTACCCTTAATATAACTAATAAAAATTCTATCTTTCATGTTATATTAATGGTTAATTATAATTCCAGTTACGTTTCGGACTGTGATGTAATATCAAATGTGAATGGTCTAGACTACAACAATGTAACGTAGATCCTTCTTTACAAGTAGTGTGCTGTGGTTTAAACTAGGCACTATGGAGATTTATTGCTTTCATGCAACTTCACAGGTTCGCAGCGAAGCTCGAAAACGAGCTTTTTTACAACATGTAAGGTTTGTTTAATGTGTCTCTATATTCGATATGTACATATATGTATATATAGTACGGTTATTACAATAATTGGTAATTACTTAAAAAAGGGGGGGGGGGTTTCACTGATTTCGATGAATTTTTAATATGTTGTAGAAATCAATATTTTCATCAAGTTTTTCCTATATATATAACCGCCGCTCGGCCTTAGTTTCTGAGATTTTTCCAAAAAAGATCGATACTACTACATTGAATTCTGTCTATAAGTACGCGTCCGTGGCCGCGTATGCGTAAACGTTCGATCAATGATTGTCCACGGTTTCTTTAAACACATCGAGACGGCCAACAATGAACGCGAATGACAGGTGTGTTTATGGACTCGATTTGGGTAGCCGGCCGCCCAACGGCGGCCGAGATGGACATTCTGCCCGGACCTTGTTTAAATTGAACTTTTCTATCTAGTAACTAATTTAATGGATTAAGTTCGATTTAGGTTCGGGTGGGAGCATTCATTCTGGCCGCCGTGCGGCGGCCGGCCACATATTCATCTTCTGTTTTAATAATCATTATTGATATTATCCGAAGTTGGAAACATTTCCGCCATTATTTCTAAAAGTTTCTTACATATTGTATAATATTCGTCGCTGGCCGCTATGCTGTTATATATAGAAACGATAGACAATTGCCCATCAAACTCTTCCGCATACACTCGGACGCGTACGTATAAACAGAATTCAATGTAGTAGTGCCGATCTTTTTTCGGAAAAATCTCGGAACCTAAGGCCGAGCGGCGGTTATATGTATAGGAAAAAGTTGTTCAAAATGTTGATTTCTGTAATATACTCGAAAATCATAGAAATCGGTGAGATCCCCCTTTTGAAATAATTACCCAGTATTTTCTCGCCAAGAACTCGAGCGAACCCGTAGATAAATGCGTAGAGTTCAGCAACTCGCCTCCTCACTTACACGGCCGTCGCTAGATACAGACCGAAACATGCAATGTCACAACTGCGCAAAACATAGAAATCATCAATCTAATCCGTCGTCGTCGGACTAATGACAACGTTACCTTCTTGTATTCTACCCTACGCCAGAGAAGACCGTGAGGGGTACCACGCTTGGCACCGCGATTCACGATCAGTGAAGTAAATTCGGCTCACCTTTGATCAGAGCCGAGCGATTTAAATCCCCATTCAACGTATGGGTACGTTAATACAAGATAAAAAAATTTTTTTTGTTTTTTCTTAATAAATTTTCTTTTAACATATTCGCGAAACTTTTCTGGTTAAAATGAGACCAAATACGATATAGTTCGGATTACATTTACGTATTAAAATGTGAAAGTATTGTATTAATACAGGAGATAAGAGAAGTAGGATATGGAAAAGAAGTAAATCGTTGGAATACATGTCTTGTATAGAGTAAAAGAAAGCTACAGAGAGTGAAGTGCATAGTCCATGTATTGCACATATCAGCTCCCCTCGAAAAACTTATACATTGTATACTTTATGTAAGTACATCATATCCAATGCCATTATGTTATTAAATTACGTATTCTTCTAGAAACAATTCATTTCTGCAATATGTCAGAAGCTATAAAACAGCGTAATTATTCCATAAATGTTAAATAAAAGTGGTCCGAATTATATCGTGTTTGGTTTCATTTTAATACAAAAAAGTTGCATTAATATGATAAATAAATTACCTTAAAGAAAGGTAAAAGTAAACAACTTTTAAATTTGCATTGCATTAGCGCAGCGATACATGGGCATTTAAACTACTTCAAATGCTCGGATTCTCATTCTCAATTTGTCTTTCGTTCGTTGTCCCCTTTGGCGACAGTGATTAGACGAGGTTTGAGTTTCGTGTCCTCAGTGGACTTGGGCCCGGCCGCAATCTCTTGGCGAGAAAACATTGTGTGTGTATGTATCGGGCACCCATATAACTTATGGATCATGTATGATCCATACGGTGCAAACCAGACAGTAAACGATACGATATACAATGTACAGTTGTCCCCCAAAATACACGGGAGTTCGGGACATTTTATGTATCGCATTAATGAAGGCTCCCGTAATTTTGAGACTTCCCTTCTCACTCCTACCACAAATTCATATTACATATGTACATAGTTATAGATTGGATAAAAGTTTAGCTATTGGGACAAAGAGGAGAGGCTGGGGATGATATTAATCGAAAGATATGCCTGAATTATTACGAAGTAATTATTTAGAAAAGGGGGGGGGGGGGTCTCGCCGATTTCGATGATTTTTGAATATGTTATAAAAATCAACATTTTGGACAACTTTTTCCTATACATATAACCGCCGCTCAGCCTTCGTTTCCGAAATTTGTCTCAAAAGAGATTGGTACTACATCATTGAATTCTGTTTATACATACACGTCCGCGGAAGCGTATGCGTAAACGTTTGATCGGCAACTGTCTACCGTTTCTATATATAACCTTGTAGCGGACAGTGACGAACATTATACAATGTGTAAAAAACTTTTTCGAAATAATGACTAAAATATTTACAACTTCGGATAATTTCAATAAAGATCATTCAAACAGAAATGAATGTGTGGCTGGCCACCTCACGGCGGCCGGAATGAATACTTCGACCCGAACCTAAACTTCATTAAATTAGATACTAGATACAGGTGTTCGATATGAGTAAGGTTCGGGTCGGATTATTATTCTGGTCACCGTGAGACGACCGGCTACCCAAATCGAGTTCGGAAGAACTCCCATTTTACGCGTCCGTGGCGGGCCGCCTCGATTCGTTTAAAGAAACAGTGAACAATCGCCGATCAAACGTTTGCGCATGCGCTGCTACGAACGCGTCTTATAGACAGAATTCAATGCAGTAGTACCGATCGTTTTTCGAAAGAAATCACGAAAACTAAGACCTAGCGGCGGTTATATGTATATGGAAAAGTTGTTTAAAATGTTGATTTCTACAACATATTAAAAAATCATCGAAATCGGTTAGTCCCCATTTTTCTAAATAAATACTAATTACAATGGTAGTAACAGGGTTCTTGTATAGGTTCCAAGATATTAACAAAAACATATTAATACATCTACATTGCATGCTGTATGTGTATGTATAGATATGTATGGATATGTAGACAATGCGTGCACAGCCAGCCGACGCGTTAGACGTTCCGCTCGCCGGCGGATTAGGTTTGCTTATTTTTCATCTCGTCGCGAAGAGGCACTCCGTTTGTGGCACAATGCCACTGCATTATTTGTGGTGTCCTCATTGCTATTGTACGTATGGGCAGAATACAATGCAATTATACTAATATACTTTTGCTAATATTTCTAAACTTCTAAGTTAGAACCACTATTATTTCGTGACACATAAGCTTTCGATTATTAGGATATACCGCCTACCTCACTGTGGAGCCACATACTATTGTTTAAAAATGTTAAATATGTGTTGCATTTTATAAATTTATTAACAAATGTATGTTAAGAAAATAATAATATTATTCTAAAATTCCAAGAACTCGAGGATCCATCCTTTTATGCCGATCATAAGCACAAATCGGGAAAAATTTCTCAAAATGTTGAATTTTACAACATATTTCAAATTCATAAAAATCGAATAGGCAATCCTAATATAAATATATACCCAGGTGTAGCCTGAATAGAATTTCCTTCATTTTTAAATATTATAAAATGTACTGCGCTTTGAATATTTTATATATTTTTGCATATTACACGTATTCTCCATTCTTTCAAACATATAAAGTACCTACAAACGCATAAAAATTTGTAGTGAATTTATTATATATTGTGTACATATGTTAGTTATATTTCATGAAAGTATATTGTACGTTTTGTGATTCTTCACAGTCGCGGTGACTACAAAGATCACAAAAAACCGCGTTTATCAAAACTGCGTAAGTGTACCTCCGCTTACTTTTTCCGAGATGCTGAAGAACGAGCCTTGCATTGAGGAGGCGTAACTTAGATAATATATTCTGGTAGATGAGTCTTAAACAAATTTTCAAGTGATATTTTTATGTTTCTAACACAATGCCCTTACAAGCATAATAAATAAGAGTTATAAGAATTACATTTGAAACTCTTTATATTTTAATTTCATGGTTTTATATTTTTTATTACAAACTTCTAGAAATTTATCAGAAGTTTGAGCTTTCCTCTGCAATAATGGTTCCGAGCATATAATTACAACATTACAGTAACGTAATTAATTTTGTAAGTTGATAGCTACATTATAAAAATACACTCCAGCCGTGCAAAGAAATTAAAATTAATTAAGTGAGTTCGGATTTTTGCTTATCTTTTACTAGAAAAATTTTATCTATGCATTGATTATAACATTACCGTGAAGTATTACAAAATGTAAGAAAACAAAAGTTATATTTGTTTTATACGCACAGAGTGTGCATATAATCTGCACAATTTCTTTTTGTTCGCATCTACTTGGAAAAAATCACTGTTATTACATTGTGTACTCTTTAAAAACTATTCGACATTTGTCTGAAACAATTTTTGGCATGATTCGTGGTTTACATAATTTTTAAATAGATTTATTTAAATGGGACACCGTGTATAGTGGTCAAACAGATTTCTTCGTGACGCGGATAGAGAACGATGTACTTGAGTCTGTTGACTTTATCGTCGTCAGCGACATTTCCATAGGTATTTCTTACATCTACCGCATTAAAACGCAGAGGGCGTATGAAACACTTGAATTTTTTTCGAGGTCGGTATTTCAGAGCTGGTGACACGGAGTCCCATAAGATGATAGGTCTATCCTGTACCTCGTCTGTGCGCGTGATTCGAAAGTCGCGGATAAATAGCCGTTCCGTGACTGCGGAAATCGCTTCTACCGACATAGATCTATACGAGTCGTAATCCAGGACGTGACACTATCATCTTATGGGACTTCATGTCACCAGCTCTGAAATACCGACCTCGAAAAAAATTCGAGTGTTTCATTCTCCCTCTGCGTTTTAATGCGGTGAGTATAACAAATACCTGTGGAAATGTCGCTGACGACGATAAAGTCAACAGACTCAAGTAGATCGTTCTCTTTCCGCGTCACGAAGAAATCTGTTTGACCACCACACACGGAGTCCCATTTAAGGCGGTAGTCCCAGGCATGGCAGAGAGTTGACTTTACCGACAAAATGGGCCATAAATATGGGTTTGCGCGAAACAACTTTTCGTCCTTATAAAGGAGAATTTGGTGTCGAAATATGTCTCATTCGAAAGGGGAGGGTTCAGCACGGTTCGGTCAGGTAGTCTTGTGATCAAATTATGTTGATATGTAGTAATATAAGCGTTGTAATGCGGAGCAAAAATCGGCGGCTTGATAGTCGTCGTATCTAAGCATTTTTTTGGTACGGAGAGAATGATCTGCATGAAATGAATACCTGACCGACACGCGCTGAAGGTTTCTCTTTCGAATGAACTATCGTTCGAATCAAAAGCTTCTCATATAACGACGAAAAGTTGTTTCGCGTAAAGGCATGCTTTCTCGGATGACGTCGCCATATTGACGATAAAACAGAGCAAAATACGTATCAAGTTTAGTTCAGCTGTTATGCACGAGGGGCGCCTAATCATCCAGACAAAATGACAGCTGGCTGCGAGTATAGGAGTAGCTCCATGTACCACTACATTCAACCTCGCCTGTACGTGCGTCGTCGACGCTTTCTGCCTACAACAGATTGTTGCGCGTTTGTTTTACGCCCGGCAAGCGACACCGCGATATATTTATAGAAAAGCAAATCAAGCAGCGATGCCTTTTAGACGCAACTCAACGCAACGCGTCCACGACACTCGCATAGGCGGAGTTCAATGTAGCTGTATCATCGTTTCCTTTTACATTTTGAAAAGTAATATGTATGGGAACATATACTGGAGAATATTTTCGGAATTTTTTCCTGCAAAACTTAGGTGTAACATATGAAAATATCTAGAGTAATCTGAAAAATGCAGATTTCGTAGTGAAGCTGTAAAAGTACTACTGTTATATTTTTATGGTAACAATATATTATTATAACTATTACCCCCAATTTTTTAGATTTATTGGAAAAGTGAACCGTAGTTATAAAAATCAAAAACCAATCTTTTTGATATTTTTCAAGCAAAAAAGCAATCTTCACTTTAAATTTATATATGTTCTTTATGCAGTAACAGCATTACGTGATTTTTAATATTTCTACATTCGGAAGAACAATATACACATATACAGCAGACTCTCGACTCTCCGGCCCCTGCGGGGCGAGATCTCGGCCGGATAAACAAATGGCCAGTTAATCTGGCAGCATGCTTTATAGATTGTTATGTTTATACCAAAAAATTAATATTAAGTATATTGATAATGTTTAATATTTATACACACGTATGAACATACGGTACATATATACAATCGCACCATCTCAATATAATATAATGCTACGTAATATGTATGTAGTATTTGTTTAATTTCATCTTTCACAAAAAACTTGGTAATCTTTTCAGTTTCTTTTATTTCGTTTCTTTCGTTAATGTGATGTCACGCCACTTTCTCAAAAATGATATGTCAGTTGCTGATGAATCTTCTTCCTGTTCAAGATACTTCGTTGCACTTACAAGTGCAATCTTTCCTTTTGCTGACTCACTTTCTCATCTCTATCTATATTTTAAGAAGTGCGGAATACTGTACTCAGAGATTTAGTACGAATGGAAAAAAAATTAATATGAGGTTGCGTATTTAAACAATTACAAATACATGTGACAATAATTACGCAAGAAAGTGAATAATTACAAAATATTTCATATCAACAAAAATGTGGTCGGATGAAACGGAGGCCGGTTCAAATGGGGCTGGATAATCGGGAGTCTATTGTAAATAGAAGTTGTAAATTCAGTTAACTGAAACTATTTCACATATTTATATTTTAAAGTTGGAAAGATAATTTTAATGATTGGATTGGCAGCGTGACTACGTATTCAGACTGTAAACCCATACTTAACATTTTGGTCATAAGTTCGTTATTCATTTATTCGTAACTATACAATATGCCAATAAGTGGCAATAATTTCAAAATATGTTAAAGAAATTTTAAGAATATTTTACTCTGAAATATACGCACAGATAATTTCGGAGTACGTTTTATGCGATTGTCTCTCTAGCCACGGATTCTTCTACTTACGAGTATTACTTAGCATTTTCTAGATCCTTTAAATGTATCAAATGACACCACGCACCTGTACTTCAATCCAACCATATTTATTAACGATAAGTAATATTGAAATAGATTTCTTTTATTTGTTAGGTGTCAGCGAAGCTAAACGATTCTATAATTAACAAATCATATCAATAGTAAATCTATTGGTGGAAACTGATTTGTCATGCAGTTATGAATCAAAAGAAAAATGTGGTAAAAGAGAGATTAATTTGTGCGCGGAGCGAACTCACGACCAAAATAATTAGTATGGGATTTACAGTCAGACCCCATAACCACTCTGCCAATCTATTCACTGAAATTGTTCTTCCTATTTCAAGATATACTGGCGGTAAATAGTGTTAGTTGACTGAATCTATTATTTTTGTTATCTATATGTTATTCTTCCTGATGTAGAACTGTTAAAAATCACGTACGGTACTCACTGCATGAAAAACAAAAATTTACAGTAAGAATTGCTTTTTCGCGGGAAATACCTCGACAAAATTGATTTTTAATTTTTTTAACTACATCGCACAATTCCAAAAAGTCTGAAAGATATTGGGGACAAAAGTTATAATAATACGTTGTTATCGTAAAAATATAAAAGTAGTTCTCTTGCAACTTCACTACGAAATCTGCATTTTTCAGATTTTTTTAGGGTTTTTCATTTTGTACACCTAAAGTCTGCGATAAGAAAATCTGGAGAAATTCTTTAAACATATATCACTACATTTCCAATATTTCAGATTTTTCTCAGAATTTTTGCTTGCCATTAAGTAGGACAAACATGGCAAAAACTGATATTTCATTTCGTCCCCATTACTACCCCCTCAATCGAGATAGAGAATTGAAACTTGGTGTGAAAGCTTTTCTTTGGCTAAGTTATCAAATGGTACATCAAAAGTCTAACTTGGTTCAAGGGCACTTTTGACCCCTTTATCCGGCTGTACCTTTTAACTTGCGCGGGGCGCGAACTTGCGACAAAAATATTTCGTACGGATATCATAGTCGGACCACCAACCGGTCTCATGCTATCGTTACGATGAATTGTCTCAGCGGCAATGCGGCAACGCTGTCTCCGACTCTTGGCAACGTTGCTGCCTTGAGACGATTTCACCCCTTGCCCCGCTGTCCCATAATAACCAGCTGTGAATTACCTTACGCAATTGTGAAAAAAATCGAAAGTGGCTCCGCCTCAGGCAGCTACCCCCTTAAGGGGTAGTCCCAACACGTGACGTCACAAATTTCGTAGGCATGGTAGATTTCGTTATAGAAAGATCATTACCTACAAGCATGTAGCTGCCTGAGGCGGAGCCACTTTCGATTTTTTTCACGAATGCGTAAAGTAATTCACAGCTGGTTATTGTGCGACAGCGGGGCAAGGGGTGAAATCGTCTCAAGGCAGCAACGTTGCCAAGAATCGGAGACAGCGTTGCCGCATTGCCGCTGAGACAATTCATCGTAGCGATAGCATGAGACCGGTTGGTGGTCCGACTATGAAATCCGTACGAAATATTTTTGTCGCAAGTTCGCGCCCCGCGCAAGTTAAAAGGTACAGCCGGATAAAGGGGTCAAAAGTGCCCTTGAACCAAGTTAGACTTTTGATGTACCATTTGATAACTTAGCCAAAGAAAAGCTTTCACACCAAGTTTCAATCCTCTATCTCGATTGAGGGGGTAGTAATGCGGACGAAATGAAATATCAGTTTTTGCCATGTTTGTCCTACTTAATGGCAAGCAAAAATTCTGAGAAAAATCAGAAATATTGGAAATGTAGTGATATATGTTTAAAGAATTTCTCCAGATTTTCTTATCGCAGACTTTAGGTGTACAAAATGAAAAACCCTAAAAAAATCTGAAAAATGCAGATTTCGTAGTGAAGTTGCACGAGAACTACTTTTATATTTTTACGATAACAACGTATTATTATAACTTTTGTCCCCAATATCTTTCAGATTTTTTGGAATTGTGCGATGTAGTTAAAAAAATTAAAAATCAATTTTGTCGAGGTATTTCCCGCGAAAAAGCAATTCTTACTGTAAATTTTTGTTTTTCATGCAGTGAGTACCGTACGTGATTTTTAATAGTTCTACATCAGGAAGAATAACATATAGATAACAAAAATAATAGATTCAGTCAACTAACACTATTTACCACCAGTATATCTTGAAATAGGAAGAACAATTTCAGTGAATAGATTGGCAGAGTGGTTATGGGGTCTGACTGTAAATCCTATACTAATTATTTTGGTCGTGAGTTCGCTCCGCGCACAAATTAATCTCTCTTATACCACATTTTTCTTTTGATTCATAACTGCATGACAAATCAGTTTCCACCAATAGATTTACTATTGATATGATTTGTTAATTATAGAATCATTTAGCTTCGCTGACACCTAATAAATAAAGGAAATCTATTTCAATATTACCTATCGTTAATAAATATGGTTGGATTGAAGTACAGGTGCGTGGTGTCATTCCATACATTTAAAGGATCTCGAAAATGCTAAGTAATACTCGTAAGTAGAAGAATCCGTGGCTAGAGAGACAATCGCATAAAACGTACTCCGAAATTATCTGTGCGTATATTTCAGAGTAAAATATTCTTAAAATTACTTTAACATGTTTTGCAATTATTGCCACTTATTGGCATATTGTATAGTTACGAATAAATGAATAACGAACTTATGACGAAAATGTTAAGTATGGGTTTACAGTCTGAATACGTAGTCACGCTGCCAATCCAATCATTAAAATTATCTTTCCAACTTTAAAATATAAATATGTGAAATAGTTTCAGTTAACTGAATTTACAACTTCTAATTACAATAGACTACCGATTATCCAGCCCCATTTGAACCGGCCTCCGTTTTATCCGACCACATTTTTGTTGATATGAAATATTTTGTAATTATTCACTTTCTTGCGTAATTATTGTCACATGTATTTGCAATTGTTTAAATACGCAACCTCATATTAATTTTGTTTCCATTCGTTCTAAATCTCTGAGTACAGTATTCCGCACTTCTTAAAATATAGATAGAGATGAGAAAGTGAGTCACGCAAAAGGAAAGATTGCACTTGTAAGTGCGACGAAGTATGTTGAACAGGAAGAAGATTCATCAGCAACTGACATATCATTTTTGAGAAAGTGGCGTGACATCACATTAACGAAAGAAACGAAATAAAAGAAACAGAAATGATTACCAAGTTTTTTGTGAAAGATGAAATTAAACAAATACTACATACATATTACGTAGCATTATATTATATTGAGATGGTGCGATTGTATATATGTACCGTATGTTCATACGTGTGTATAAATATTAAACATTATCAATATACTTAATATTAATTTTTTGGTATAAACATAACAATCTATAAAGCATGCTGCCAGATTAACTGGCCATTTGTTTATCCGGCCGAGATCTCGCCCCGCAGGGGCCGGAGAGTCGAGAGTCTGCTGTATATGTGTATATTGTTCTTCCGAATGTAGAAATATTAAAAATCACGTAATGCTGTCACTGCATAAAGAACATATATAAATTTAAAGTGAAGATTGCTTTTTCGCTTGAAAAATATCAAAAAGATTGGTTTTTGATTTTTATGACTACGGTTTACTTTTCCAATAAATCTAAAAAATTGGGGGTAATAGTTATAATAATATATTGTTACCATAAAAATATAACAGTAGTACTTTTACAGCTTCACTACGAAATCTGCATTTTTCAGATTACTCTAGATATTTTCATATGTTACACCTAAGTTTCGCAGGAAAAAATTCCGAAAATATTCTCCAGTATATGTTCCCATACATATTACTTTTCAAAATGTAAAAGGAAACGATGATACAGCTACATTGAACTCCGCCTATGCGAGTGTCGTGGACGCGTTGCGTTGAGTTGCGTCTAAAAGGCATCGCTGCTTGATTTGCTTTTCTATAAATATATCGCGGTGTCGCTTGCCGGGCGTAAAACAAACGCGCAACAATCTGTTGTAGGCAGAAGGCGTCGACGACGCACGTACAGGCGAGGTTGAATGTAGTGGTACATGGAGCTACTCCTATACTCGCAGCCAACTGTCATTTTGTCTGGATGATTAGGCGCCCCTCGTGCATAACAGCTGAACTAAACTTGATACGTATTTTGCTCTGTTTTATCGTCAATATGGCGACGTCATCCGAGAAAGCATGCCTTTACGCGAAACAACTTTTCGTCGTTATATGAGAAGCTTTTGATTCGAACGATAGTTCATTCGAAAGAGAAACCTTCAGCGCGTGTCGGTCAGGTATTCATTTCATGCAGATCATTCTCTCCGTACCAAAAAAATGCTTAGATACGACGACTATCAAGCCGCCGATTTTTGCTCCGCATTACAACGCTTATATTACTACATATCAACATAATTTGATCACAAGACTACCTGACCGAACCGCGCTGAACCCTCCCCTTTCGAATGAGACATATTTCGACACCAAATTCTCCTTTATAAGGACGAAAAGTTGTTTCGCGCAAACCCATATTTATGGCCCATTTTGTCGGTAAAGTCAACTCTCTGCCATGCCTGGAACTACCGCCTTAAACTGATTGCTTCCCACACTAAATCGCTACTCTATACATTTAAAAGACAATTGCGCGTCGCGTGATTTAATTGCCCGTTTTACCGTTTCTACAGCACTGTAGCCTTTTGTGGTATTGAATCGGGTAACATCGCACGTGACACGGAAATGGTAAGGGGGTCCCGAGACCCCCGAACCGTGTGACAGAAAATAGCATTGGATGATAGGTCTATATAGTACCTCGTCTGTGCTCGGATTTTTTTCGAGGTCGGTATTTCAGAGCATGTGACACGAAGTCCCATAAGATGAGTGGTCTATTCTGTACCTCGTCTGTGGTGACACGAAGTCCCATAAGATGAGTGGTCTATTCTGTACCTCGTCTGTGGTATAATCACTGATAACGCGTCGGCTGTATGTGTACGCATTGTGTACATATGCATACATATAAACAGCATGCAATGCAGTTGTACTAACATGTTTTTGTTAATATCTTGGAACCCATACAAGAACCCTATTACTACCATTCTAATTGGTATTTATTTTGTAAAGAGGAAGTCTCACCGATTTCGATGATTTTTTAATAAGTTGTGGAAATCAACAATTTAAACAACTTTTTTCGTATACACATAACCGCCGCTCAGTGTTAGTTTCCGAAATTTTTTTCGAAGAATGATCGGTACTACTTCATTGAATTCTTTCTATAAGTACGCGTCCGTCGCAGCGGATGCGTAAACGTTTGAACGTTGATTGCCCACTGTTTCTTTAAATGAATCGAGACGGCTCGCAACGGACGCGTATAATGGGAGTGCTACCGAACTCGATTCGGGTAGCCGGCCGTCTCACGGCAGCCGGAATAATTATCCGGCCCAAACCTTACTCAAATCGAACTCCTTTATCTCGTAACTAATTTAACGAAGTTTAAGTTCGGGCCGAAGCATTCATTCCGGCCGCCGTAATTCCGGCCGCACACATTCATTTCTGTTATTATTTCGAAAAATTGTTTACAATTGTATAATATTCATCGCTGGCCGCTACGCTGTTATGTATAGAAACGGTAGACAGTTGCCGATCAAACGCTTACGCATACGCTCCCAGGGACGCGTCCGTATGGACAAAATTCGATGTAGTATTACCGATCTCTTTTCAGATAAATTTCGGAAACGAAGGCCGAGCGGCGGTTATATGTATAGGAAAAAGTTGTCCAAAATGTCGACTTGTATAACATACTCGAAAATCATCGAAATCGGTGAGACACCACCCCCCCCTCCGCCCTAAATGATGAGCTTGTAATTATTCACGCATATCTTAAACTTTTACCCAGTCTATAACTATGTACATATGTAATATAAATTTGTGGTAGGAGTGAAAGGGGAAGTCTCAAAATGACGCGAACCTTCATTAACGCGATACATAAATGTTCCGAACCCCTGCGTATTTCGGGGGGACAACTGAACATTGTATATTTTTTGTTTAATGGCTGGTTCGGACCGTATGGATCGTGATATGGGTGCCCGATACATACACATACAATGTTATCTCGCCAAGAGTTTGTGGCCGGGCCTAAGTCCGCTAAGGACACGAAACTCAAACCTCGTCTGATCTCTGTCGTCAGAGAGGACAATGAGCGAAAGACAAAGTGAGAATGAGAATCCGAGCATTCGCTGAAGTTTTAAATGCCCAAGTATCGCTGCGCTAATGCAATGCAGTTTTAAATGTTTTCTATTTATTTATCTTTCTTTAAGGTAATTTAATTATCATATCAATGCAATATTTTTATTAAAATGAACCAAAAACATTATAATTTGTACCAATTTTACTTAACATTTATGGAATAATGACGCTGTATTGTAGTTTCTGACAAATTGCGGAAATGGATTGTTTCTAGCGAAGAACATAATTTAATAACATTATGGTATTGCATATGATGTACTTACTTAAAGTATACAATTTATATGTTTTCAAAGGCAGCTGATATGTGCAATACATGGGCTATACACTTCACTCGCTGTAGCTTTCTTTTACTCTATACACTATATCTATCCCAGCGATTTACTTCTCTTCCATATCTTACTTCTCTTATATCTCTACTAATACAATACTTTCACATTTTAATAGGTAAATGTGATCCGAACTATGTCGTATTTGGTCTCATTTTAATGAGATAAGTTTGGCGAATATGTTTGAAAGAAAATTTATTAAGAAAAAAATAATAAAAAGAGTTTTTTTAATATTATATTAACGTGTTCATACAATGTGTGGGGTTTTAAACCGCTCGGCTCTGATCAAAGGCGAGCCGATTCACTTCACTGATCGTGAATCGCGGTCCGAAGCGAGGTAGTCCTCGCGGCCTTTTGTGGTGTATGCTAGAATACGAGAAATTTGGCAACACTGTCATTAGTCCTACAACGACTGATCGGAGTGATGATTTTTGTTCGCGGTGTTGTGACAGCGTATGTTTCGACTTGGATATAGCGACGGGCGTGGACCCCCCCCCCCCCCCCCCCCCCCCCCAAAATGGGGTAGGATCTGAACTCTAGGCATTTATCCACGGGTTCGCTCGAGTTCTTGGCGAGAAAATATTATAATAACTGTACGGTATACGTATACATATATACATATCGAATTATACAACACAATATCAAACAAACCATACATGCTGAAAACAAGCTCTCTTGGAATTCTGATATGAACCTGTTAAGTTGAATAAAAGCACACGCCCAAATAAATAGCTACAGCACCTGGTTTAAAGCACAGCATACTACATGTGACGAAGAATCGACGGTACATTGTTTACAGACAAAGTCAGTCACATTTGATAGTAGATCACGAGATTAGAAAAGATTGTTACAGGAAGACATAAATTTTAATTCCCATACGTATCATCTTCGCTTTACGAAAACGATATTAAGGGATTCTTCCATATACATATAACTTCCACTAGTTTTACTGGTAAACAGTTTTGAAAGAACTCAAAAGTTTAACTTCGAAATTATTTGTTTGTTATAGTTACTCATTTAATAAAAATAAAAATTTCGAAACCATTCTTCAGGATACGATTTTTGGCTCTGATTCATTCCCGTTGAGCATGGGTAGCTTATTTTTGTGCTATGTAATGTTTATTTACAGCTCGTTTACACAATACGGTTTTTGACCAACTCGATTATTTTACCAAATCCAGATTAACCGAAAACAGTGTCCACACGTTTCTCCATCTCCACAGAAAATTTAATTTTCATGCGTATATATACTTCATAAATTGGTTTGCTATGCTAACTCGTTCTCAGTTTTATCTTTAGATAAATGCAATGACTACGTACTATCTTTTAAGTTACGTTCTTTAATGTACTTAGCTCGAACTTTACCATATACATAATGAATATGTTATTTGGATGCTGTTGGAGTAACAAAATTACTTATACAATTTATACTTGGCGCGTTTGTATTACCACGTGAATCTGGTGAGGAACAGGCATGGGGAGCCCCCCCTTAATGCGCCGCCACGTAACGAGTTGGGCTGGCCGCGCGAATGTTTCTCTTCGACTCTCGATTACGTTTAATTGTTGAAACTCTTTTTGGTGAATAAAGTATAAGTCCATATATTCGTGCATTTTCATTACCTAGTCTCTGACAGGTTATGGGCCCAGAGTGCTTGGACTTTTGCTTTGGTCAATGCCGACAATAATCGTGAAAAGTTTTCTTTTCTTTTCGTTTCTGAGTAACGTGTTCCGCGTGCTTGTTTTCGAGAAGCTTCTTCCGAGTGATAAACGAACAATGGCGAAGACGTCGGATGTGAGATACATCTCAAAGTTCAATGGACAGAACTATCAGCTCTGGAAGTTCTAGAGGCGAAACTATTTTCATCGCTCACGATATCTTGGACATCGTGGAAGGAAGAGAGACAAAGCCAGAGCCGGCCACGGTCGGCAACACTTGGCCAAGGTTGAAAATCTCGCCCTCCAACTAAAAGACATCGATGCAACCGTATCGGTCACAATGATTATGACAAAGATGTTAAGTACCTTGTCAGCCAAATACAACGCATTTGTCTTTGCATGGGAAAGCGTCGCCGAAGTCAGCCAAACGCTGACCAATTTGAGGGGAAGATTGCTGCGATAAGAAAACCGAATGACGGCGATGGACAGCGTGGACAGCGCTTTTGCTACCGTCAGCATCTCTAAGCAGCAGAATAACGGTCGTCGACCCACCAGCGACATCGTAGATCAGCGTAAGAAAATATGACCTGTAACTTTTGTAGGAAAACGGTCACCTCGCGCGTTTCTGTTATGCTAAAAAGCGGTCTAAAAATGCGAATAAAAACTCAAATAACGGCGACAAAAATCAGAAAAGTAATAAAAATTCCACGAACTTCACCGCGTTTGTAGTTTCCGGAAATAGCGAAGATTCCGTCGACGTTGACACGAATTTTTTGGAAACCAGTCAGAAAGACGTTTGTTTGCATGAAACCGACGAGAGATTCCTGGATATTGGACAGTGGTGCGTCGCGCCATATTTCAGGCCGTCGAGAGTGGTGCCGCGATTTAGTGCCTTGCCGAGGCGAGTATGTTTACCTCGGGACGAAACAAAAGCAAACGTTCAGGGCCGCGGTAAAATTTTGATAGAGAGGCTTGATGGGGTTATCGATGATGTTTTATATGTACCGTCGCTTAAGAAAAACTTGTTTTCTACCAGTGTATGCATGTCGAAGGGATATTCGATTGTTCTCGATCAAAACCACGCGAATATTTTTTCGAAAGATAAAATATTGTTAGCTCGAGAAATCAAACAATTTAATAATTTAATAGGAATGTCAATAATAACTCATATGAAACACGAAGTAAATTATGCGTCCGAGGCACCGTACAATTATGGCACCAACGCATGGGCCACGTAAACACCGACCGTATCAACGACATGTTGAAAAACAAAATCGTCACCGGCGTAACCGTGGTCAGTAAAGCAGATTTCTTTTGTGAGGATTGTCCACTCGCGGAACAATTTAAATTGCCGTTTAAAAGGTCTGCAAAAAATACAAATGTTCTTCCCGATGAAGTCATACACTCTGACTGCTGTGGACCAATGGAAAATGCCTCTGTCGGTGGCGCGAAATTTTTCTGACTATCCAAGGACGAAGAAGCCGAGTTTCGCACGGTACATTTTCTCAGGCACAAAAGTGACGCGTTCAAAGCGCTAAAAGATTACGTAAATATAGTAAAAAATCATTTTGACAGGCAAATAAAAGTTGTACGGTCGGATAACGGTTTGGAGTACAAGAATAAAAACGTCACAAGTTTTCTAAAATCAATGGATTTTCAACTTTAGACTTCGGCGCCGTAAACGCCCGAGCAGAACGGGCGCGCCGAGCGCGAAATGCGAACAATTGTCGAAACCGCGCGTACAATGTTCCTGTCGCGAAATTTGCCGATAAGTCTCTCGACTGAAACCGTTAAGGCGGTAGTCCCCTCGCGTGACGTCACAGATTTCGTAGGCATGGTAGATTTCGTTACAGTAAGGTCATTTCCTACAAGCATGTGGCTGCCCGACGAATACGAGGCGGAGCCACTATCGTTTTCCTTCACGAAAGCGTAGAGTAATTCGCAGCTGTTTATTGCGTGAACGTGGGGCAAGGGGGGAAATCGTCTCAAGGCAGCAGCGTTGCCATGAATCAACGGCGGTGTTACCGCGTTGCCGCCGTGACAATTCATCGCAATGATTGCACGAGAGCGGTTTATGGTTCCACTGTGAAGTCCACACGAAATGGTTTGGTTGCATGTTCTCGCCCCACACAAGTTAAATTTTTTTCTCTAAGTTTTTTTTTCAATTTTTGACTACATGATAATATTGTTTCCCTCTGCAGTTTTACTATTCATTTACCTTGTTAATTAAAGAATTATTTAGATTCTTCGACACCTAATAAATCAATAAGCTTTAATTCAATAGTACTTATCAGTAATAAATGGAGTTGACTTGAAGTAAAAGTACATTGCATCATTTCATATATTTATTTGATCTAGGAAATGCGAAGTAATACCCATAAGTAGAAGAATTCATGGCTAGAGAAACGATTGTGTAAAATGTACTCCTACATTATTTCTGTGTATACTTCAGAGTAACATATTTTTAAAATATCTTTCACATGTTTTTAAATTATTGTTACGTATTTGCATATTGTATAGTTAAGGATTGAAAAAAATGTAAGAGAAAAAAATTGCGCTTGGCAAGGCACGAACTTATGACCAAAATATTTAGTACGTGTTTTACAGTTTGACGCCATAGTCACTCTGCCAATGTAACCATTGAAATCAATTTTCTAACTTCAAAATATAGTCATGTGAAATAGCTTCAGATAAACGACAAGGAACGTCACCGAACTTAAAATTCTGAAACTCGATGCACAAGTAAGTACTGTAGGCCCCAGTAATACTAATCTATCTTTCGTCGGTGTTAATTTTCATTTTTTAGGGGGTGAAATCAATCCCCAAAGTTTTAGCATTTCTTAGTTTTCTGAGTATAACTTTATAATGGTAAGAGATAGGACAAAACTTCAAAAGAAGAAATTATTCAGTTTTCTTATAATCTACAACCCTGCAGCATAAAAGTTATCCCTATCGTCCATTTGTTTAAAGATACAAATTATTTGTATTTGTGCATAACGGTAAATTATAGAAATGATTATTATATACTAAAAAGTTTCTATTTTGAGCGATTTAACGAAATATAAAATGAAATAATTTTTTGTTTGCGTCGTTAAAAACAATTAATTACCGTTATACGCATCTTGATATGTTTTTGGTCGATTCTTCATTCTATTTTGCATTTTTCACGCCAAAATATGTATTTCTATTACACTTCATGGTCGAATCTGTATTCTATACTTAAAAATTTCTATAAAAAATTGTATTACACGTGTACATGAAATATATTGCAAAAACGCTTATTCTCGAGTGATTATCGCGATCACCCTCTCCCACATATCAAATATTGCTTTATTTCGTACATATTTCTTTAGCTAGTTAATGCAAACTTTCTGAACAACATATACATGTTCAGTATAGGTGAAGAGCTTTCTGCTCGTTGAGAGGGAGATCCTGATCGTGATGGTTCCGAATAAACACCCGAGAACAGGCGTTGCAAAAAATCCATATACACGAGCAATACATTTTTAAAGTAAATCTTTCAAAATGAAATATATACTAGACCTTCAAATATGGTAGAACACACCTACTTTATGCTGAAAAGTACAAACACAGTGATGAGTGGAACAAAAAAGTAGGCATATACGAATAACGGTAATTAATTGTTTTAACAACGACGTAAACAAAAAACTGATTTTATTTTATACTCCGTTACATCATTCAAAATGAATACTTTTTGGTATATAATATAACCATTTCTATCATTTACCGTTATGCAATAAAAAACGGAGAATTTGAGTATTTAAAACATATTGCACTATGAGCATACCTTTTATCGCAGTGGGGTTGTAAAGCATAAAAAACTGAACATATACCCCTTTAAAGTTTTGTC